>JAQIXL010000957.1:0-22563 GCA_034700245.1 Poikilolaimus oxycercus
AGGAAGACCGAGAAAGCGATGGAGAGATGACAAGTTCTAAGGAAGACGACGAACTGTTTTGAGAAGGAACCTGTGAAGCGAACTCTGTGCACTTATTTCTAGTGAAGATTGGCGCTCATAAAGAGCTGACATCCAATAAAAAGTTCAAAGTTCAAAGTGTGCAAATCAAACGTCTCGAGCGGTCTTCTTCTCCTGAGCTCTACCCACGGCAGGTACCGCTAGGCACGTTTCTCCCAGAAGCTCGTCGCCTCTCCAGGTTGATACTTCTAAAGGCCCCCTGAATGCATTCTTATCAACGTCAAGTTCTTGAGTCTAGTCTTGAGTGCTGCTGAAGGTCCACCCAGTCCAAGGACAAAGAAGACAATGAACACTTTCGCAAGTTTGTGCTCGTCGTCGGCGTTCTCTTTTGCTTTGTCGCTGTTAAAGATAAGTATGAAAGCTTTACAAGGTGAACTCTTTTGCCTAAGCACTCCTTCTTCGAAGCAGACAGGAAACCGCCGCTAAAATAGCGCAACGAGAATTCAACACTTTTTAGTTCGCGCTGAAACATTGAAATGAGAAACTCATGTTCTTCGCAGTAAAACATCCAAACACCATAAAGTGCTCAATTCGGCGGCTTTTCTGGAACATCGAAGACCGATATCTTCTGCTTGACTAGGATGCCGAGGCTGTCGTAGCACCAGCGCTGAAAACAATCTTCATTTCAACCCACGCTGTTTGCATCAAACGGGTTGCGCATTAATGTCCAACGTATTCCATAGCAATGAAACCGATCACTCCCAAAACATTCAGAGAAACGAACCGAAACGAAATGCAACTTTTCCAATAGCGGAACGCCGATTTTTTTCTCGGGTTTTCAAACCAAAATTGAACCATTTCAACGTTGAACGTTTCAACGTGAAATGATATTTTATTGTGTTGTGCACCGGCAGTATTCTCTTGTGCGCGAAAACACCCTTGATTCGTCGGTCTCATGCTGCTTACTTTCAGACTTCGTGATTGCAGTCGATCCACGTGAAGCGGTCCGCTCATTGCCTTTCGTTCAATCATTGTGAAGAGTTTCCCTGTCCGTGCAGTGTCAAGATTTGCAGTGTCAAGAATCGTTGGAGCGCTTTGCTGGAACAGTTTTGAGGAAACAGGCACCCCTTTCGTTTCATCCGCGATTCAAAAACAGGCGGTCATTTCGCCCCTTTTCCACGCTTGAATTATGTTTTTTTGTGACTAGCGGTTTGGAATCGCGAGAACGCCGACCAGCGTCTCAAGAAAGAATTCCTTTCTTCGAGTGACGAACTGTGAAACTTGAACTTGAGGATAGAACTTGCGATATGCCATTTCCATCCACGTTGATCCCACGACATTCGGCTTTGGCGCTCGGGAAGTCCTGCAGCGTGTTGGCGGCCTCTCACACCCCCCTCTCGACCATCGACCCCTCAGTGAAACCCGTTTCTCAAAGTTCTGCCATTTAGTCGTTTTAATGTTTCAACCGTTTCACATACATTTTCTCAAAGCGCGTTCTTCACTAACGTCTTCTGCATGGGGAATTTTCTTTGAAACTTGGTCAGCGGATGAAAGCGCATTTCTTCATGGGCAACGTCATCTTTCCAGATTGATCCTTCCAAGGCTTCCTCGTTCACGCGTGAGACAATCACTGAACAGACTCGACATCAATTTGAGAAACCTCAAACTTCTGCCAATGGAAATTGCTTTTCTGAAAATATTGCTGTTAATTCAATAGCAAGATTCCTCCAACGAACTGCTGTCTGAGAGACTGCTGTCAGAGTTTCAAGCAGCTGCTATAAGGTGAAAGTGTGCAATGGGCCGATCAATCTGAAGCTGTTGCGTTTTCGTTGTTCTCTCTAGTCAGGGCAGTTCGTTGAGAAGAACTCGACACTCAAATTGGTGCAGTTTTCTTTCGCCACGATTTATAGATATGTAAGTTTCACTCAGAATACAAAGGACTTTTATTGATTTGACATCAGTGCTTTCAGGAACTCGTTTTCTCAAATCTACAAGGAACTTGTCGGTTTCCAAGCAAAAAGCCGAAAAATTGCAACTATAGTTTCGTCTTTTTCGTTTCGTTTCAACAGCTTCACATCCACTTCTCAAAAACACTTTCTTCACTGGTCTTCCGCTGAACGACGCTACTATATTGGTACAAGAAGGCTATGAACACTTCGGCAAGATATTGTCCAATACTTCTCACCGATGTCGTTGGCGTTCTCTTTTGCTTTGTTGCAGTTGTATCGCATTTACCAATAGATGAGCATGAAAAGTTTGAAAGGTGAAATATTTTGTCCAAATGCTCGTTCTTGCATCGCAGGATTTTTTTTTTTTTAGATTTTTTTATTTCCCAGGGTTCAAGGCTGTACGCCTGCTGGGCACGGGGAAGACGAGGCTTGGTCCCGTGAATGGAGATACTGCCCGGGCTTCTCCAGTGCCAGGTGGGCAGGGGCTTCACGGCATCGACGGCGGCTCGTCCAACGCGACGTTCCCTCTTCCGCGGTGTCGAGGGCGGCGGCGGCTTCCCCTCAGCGTGTGGCGAGGGCGACGGCCGTCGGCGGCTCCTCTCCGGCGGATGATGAGGCAGCGGTGGCGGAGAGCGTCGGAGAACACGACCGGTCGATGAGGACGAATGATGTGAAGACCCAAAAACTTTCAGGGCGAACATACGAATTACAAGACTACAATATTTCGTCAAAAAGGTGAAGGGAAATTGCGATCTGTTAATTGAGATACAGTTCCATCTGTGACAAAACTCACTTGGTTTTAGTTCTTCTTGCAGTCGCTCAACGGGCATCGCCACTTGTGTTTCGCCGAATCAGAAACGAGCGTGATACGAATATTGCTTCACGTCGACAAGTGTTTCTCATTTTCTGATTGTGAAACTTACACAAAAATCATACGAAATGAGGCTCGAAACAAGATTTGCACAAAATGCGGGCGTGAAAACGTTTTTCATTGCTGACGGCGAGAGAAGCTTTCATTCCTGTCTTCAATGTATCTTCCCATGGAAAGCAGACATGAATCAACTCGAGGCGAGCCTCGATTGGCCTTCTTCTTCACTCACATTTATTTCTAGCGTTACCTACGTTCTCACAAGAATTTATTCCCTTCTACCCTAGTTCTTCTCACAAAAGTACTCTTTTCAGGTGCCCATAAATGAGCTCTCCTTTTCCCGTTCAATACATGAATGGTTCTTGTTTCTGGGAATTCTATTGTATTTTTGCTTAACGAACAATAGAAGCGATTCGGCGCGATTATAAAGCACAAGAACTGGAAAGAGAACAGAATTGAATGAGGGAACGAGTGGGGCAAAGCCATATTCCCGTGCAATTTTAACTTCGGTCAGTTCTCCACCTTAATTGTTTCTCTAAACGATTTACGATCCCTGGCGAACGCAGCCACTTCGATAACGTCAATGTCTTTTTACGTCGTTTCCAGTCGAATCCGGTGAACAAAAGAACAAGCAATTCCTAGGCATATACAAAACTTTTGACTGCGTGTCGCTTGAAGAAAGAATCGTCTACTTTATTGGTTCGGAAGGAAGAATTTCGATTCACCTGTAATAGCAGAATTAGTTGGGAAGTTCTTGGAGAGCGAATGGTGCAAGGATGCCTTGATACCGTCTGCGACTTTTCAGCAATTTTTACGCGACTCTTGGTTTGAGTGGCTCTTGACTTGTGTTTAAGTGCAAACTGGTCTTACCATCAAATTTATGAGTAAAATTCTGACATGCAGATGCTAGAGGAGTGCGGTGCGAGCCACCACATCCTCCACGACCAATAAAACTTTATTTAGTCCTTCTCCACTCTAATTTTGCCAAAGCGATATGATAGCGGGGTGATGCCAGTCTGATGAGTCATTGAATCGGGAAGAAAACGTGAATCAGCTCAACGCCAAGCAGCGTCTTTCCCATTTCTTCATTCACCGACGATTGACGTTATCTTCTGCATTCGTCCTTTCCACATTCTTGGTCTCACGTTATACGCGTCGTTCGCGCATCAAAAGGGCTCGTTTTAGGCATCTGTAAATGAACCTCAAGTGTATTCCTTAAAAGTCTGCGAACTTCACTATGAGAACTAATTGTAAGCTCAATATGTCGAAAGAGACACAGTTTTGCTATTGAAGAAGACTTTGTGATGGGCGCTTGGCTGTGAAAAAATACTTCTTCAATTTACAGGGCACCCTATTTTTGAAGGTGAATTGAAATTGCGTCTTTTTGAGTGTTTCAGAATTAATGCATGCGGAGAATGATTACCCATCCTACACACATTTATGCGCATTTTTCGGCTTCGAATATTTCTGTTCATCGAACGTGAAATATGTGCCCTAAATAGCACGACGCTATGATCAGGACTCGCTCACTTTTGGGCGCATCGATCTCTCCCTCTAAATGGAGTGAAAACTAGCAAAGAATTGATTGAAATACGTGTGATAGAATCGTGACGAGCAAGCTGCACGTCGCATGAAAGAATCACACATGTCGGCAAATACATCAAACAAAGTATTTACATCGACACCTTCCAAAATGTCAGTTACAACATTAACGGCGGTTGGCCAGATTCCATTTGACGACGATTCTACTCGTTCCACTGTGTCATAGCATACGAACGTCGGCTATATTAAGATTGCCTCCCAACTTGGGAGAACTAAATGAAAGAGAAGCCTTCCTCCTTTGTCTTTTTGTCTTCCCATGCAAGGCGAAGATGAATCATTTGGAAGCCGGCCGACCTCGTCTCCCCTTCCTTCCTTTGCAATGATGTTTTTGCTTCCATTTTCTTTTGCATTTTTCTTGCCACAGTTTTACACAAGTTCATCTTCTCAGGTGTTCATAGTTGATACTTTTATTCGTTGTTCAATATATGAATGGCAATTTTCACGTTTTTTCTTCATCTCGGGAGTTCTCAGGATTCTTGTCTCTGTCACCATCAGTTAGCGAGTATCTTTGTTATCTTTTAACCTTGAACCACTTTTCTTGTTGCGATTTAATAAGGAGGACAGGAAATTGCTCAAATGCGTGCTTACGAGAGGACCATTATGGATGAGGATTGGCGAAAAACGATAAATTGATCGCAATTTGAAAATGCGCGGGTAATATTTATGGAACAACATGGATGTCGGGATGTCGAGGAAGTGGAAATTCTCGGTTGCTCGAACAAGAGCTTCATAATCACCGAGTGCTGTCATTAGCGTCGTCCAAGTCTCTTAATCATGCCCTAGACGACGGTCGGAGCAATCATCTTGTGCTGACTCTTGAATTGCTGTCGAGCTGAAACAGATTCGGAACGGGGCGGATGGCGGACTTTGAAAAAAAACGAACTTGACATACATGCATCCCTCTTCACTTCCTCTTTACCCATCAATAAAGCGTTCTTTTCTCAGTTGTACTTCAAGGGAACTAGTTATGTACAAGGCATTACCAAAAGAATATCGGAACATCAATGCGCTGTTTATGGAACACATCTCACTTCTTATTCTCACCGTTGAGACATAAGCATTGGTTCAACAACGATTGAGCGAGCTTACTTCGCGCCGATGAAACCCAGTTTAAAAATGCTTTGAATTGTTGACTTTCGACTTTTCATGAATGTGAAATTGTCGTCTACATTACTATGCACATCTTTCAAGTAAGGGCGAGGATCAAGATCTAATCATTTTGGCATTTCACGCATCGAAATCAGTCAGAATCGAAACTGACCACACGGAAGAGGTGAGGGCTTTGGATTGACGTTGAACTCTTGCGGAGAGAATTGACAATGCAGTCATCCTTCTGCAAAGAATCGTCAACATCTAAATGCTGCTGGAAACAGAGTTGAAACAAACCTTTGTTAAGGACCCGCTAAAGAATGAAAACTCATTGAGACAAAGAATTTTCATAGCGCTGTTCAGCAAAGACTGCCTATTGGTGTCGTGATGAGACATCATTCTTAAATTGCAAAAGAAACATATTTTCAAAAAACTTGCCTATTTTGGGATTTGGCTTGCGATGTGATTTGCAACGGAGTTTCACCGAATTTGAAAAGGGAAGTTGCCGATGCGTGTCTTACTAGGACCATGGTCTCCGTTCTTCAAATATTGAAACCTTTTATTTTAAAAAGTGCACAAAAAGGTCTTCCAGGAATCGCGAAAGCCGAAATGATACTAGAGGCAGGAACGAGAGGCGCCTTGTCTTAGACATTTCTTCCCCTGGAAAGCAGACATGAATCATCTCGAGGCAGCCTCGTCCTTCCCTCTTCTTTGCTAGTTCTGACGCCTAGCATTGCCGACGCCTTCGATGGAATTATTTTATTCCTTACCTTTCTTTATCGCTTTCAAAAAAATCTTTTCAGAAGTCCATAAATGATTTGCCCATTACGCGCTCACAATCAGTATGAGAAGCGACTTGCGTTAATGTGAACAGGACTTAAACTTGGTGAAACACACGAGTTTTAAATTAAATTGTGAAACAAAGCGACTAAAATATTCAGCGCAAAGAACAAAGTGTAACAATGACGACGTTTCGGATTGCGCTGTTTGATTTTGGCTAATTATTGTAGTATCACTTTGGCTAAATCAGACGGAAATTTGGAAACCGTTTCCCAATCGAAGATCTTCCAAATTATCTGTCTCTAGTCATCGATCGAAAGTGGAAAGAATCGTGAATGGATGTCGCCTACAATACCTGGCAACCGTGGATTTAACGAGTGGTTGTATTCTGAATGGTACAATGTAAGGAGAAATATCTCGGAACACAGGGACATCGCTGAAATAGACATTTTGTGTTTTTTGCTGTTCCAATGGCTTGAGGCCAGGGAGAGTAAAAATTGACCAAGAAATTAACAATTTTAACATGTGCTTTAGCGACAGTACGAGAGAGAAAAGGAGCAAAACATGATAAATATTTTAGCTGTATAATAACGTTACCCGGTCTTTTCATCGGTAAATGAAGTCTCGCCACATCAGCAAATCTTTTCACATTGATGCGGTGATAAAGTTTTTCTTCGACGGTATCATCTTGTGATTGCCAGACGTCAGCTGAGGCTTAACTTCATCGACGATAAAAGACATCGGATGTGTTTTATCACCGATGCGTTTTCTTTCCTGATGCCACGTTGCTTTTGAACTCTTGCGGAGAAAAAGTTGACATCACGGGTCAAACATCCTTCCGCAAAGATTCGCGAACAAAGAAATGCTGCTGGAAACAGAGTTGAAACAAACCAATTGTTAAGGACCCGCTAAAGTCTTGAAAACTCATCAAGACAAAGAATTTTCATAGCGCTGTTCAACGAAGACTACCTATTGGTGTCGTGATGAGACATGATTCTTAAACTGCAAAAGAAACATATTTTCAAAAAACTTGTCTATTCTGGGATTTGTCTTGCGATGTGATTTGCAACCGAGTTTCAACGAATTTGAAAAGGCGAGCTGCCGATGCGTGCCTTACTAGGACAATGGTCTCCGTTCTTCAAATATTGAAACTTATTATCAAAAAAAGTGGACGAAAAGGTCTTCCAGGAATCGCGTAAGCCGAAATGTTACTAGAGACTAGGTCGAGAGAAGCCTTGCCTTGGACGTTTCCTTCCATCAAAGGCAGAAAAGAATCATGTCGAGGCAAGCCTCGTCCTTCCCTCTTCTTCGCGGTATTGATGCCTAGCATTGACGACGCCTTCAGAGGAATTATTTTTATTTCTTCCCTTTATCTTTTTCAAAAAAGTCTTTTCAGACATCCATAAATGATCTTGTCAATTGCACGCTACATACGAGAAGCGACTTGTGTTTATGTGACTTAACCTGGTCAATCATACGAGTTTTTAATTAAATTGTGAAACAAAACGACTAAAATATTCATCGCAAAAAAACAAAGTGTAAGGCACAACGTGAAATTGACAAATGGTTTTGCTGCGTATCGTGCAAAATGATGTGGAATTATCTTCAACTCTCTTGGAAAACAGGAACACCACCCAAGTGGATATTTTGTGTTTTTTTGCTGTTCCAATGGCTAAAGGACAGGAAGAGTGAGAATTGACGAAGCAATAAGCACTTTCTGCATGTGCTCTCGCTACAGTTAGAGAGTGAAAATGGGCAAAGCAAACTTTCAACTGTGAAATGACATGCTCGGTCTTTTCATCAATGAAGTAAAGCGTCATCGTTCATGTACCAGCACATCTTCTCCCACTGATGCTCTGCTAAACGTTTTTCCTCAACTCAAATCCTCAAAGTTTCTCGCAGACGACGCCAATTCTGCCTTTCTTTCCTCGTTTATGTGTCATCTCCCAAGAAACAAACGTGAATCAGCTGCAGGACGAGTAGCGTCTTCCTCTTCCTTTCAACGCCGACAGCCGTCTTTGCTTCAAACGCTTCTCTGCGTGAATTTGTTTTATTTCTCCTGCAACTAAAGAGGAATGCTTTCAGGCATCCGTAGAGGATTGTCATTTTCCAATTGAACATGCTTACTAGTTTGTGAAAACGTGACTTCCTCACTGAGGAAAACGATTTGTTTGGAAGACTATCTTCATTCGGCAGGCAGACCAAGCAATAGGTGTTTTAGACTGTTGTCCTTCATCAAGCCGTTCGACTGTTTCATCATGAGTTTGGAAGAACTTGTCAGTCACTTTTGGGGTTATTACGTTCTTCAAACGCAGCGAATTCAAAGGCGTTCTTAAGGAGATTCTGACATCGAATTCGACACGACTAAGAAGTTCGAAACGTTCTACTGCCGTCAGCTTCTAGAATAAACTCATTTGTCAATGAAATGTAAGGTTAGCAGAAAGCAAAAAAAAACGGTGTTGAAGGTTACTACATTGAAAGGGAAGGAAAATGAGGGAAATGTGCTGCCACAAGGAACGAACCCACGTCCCGTTTCTTTTTCACGCTTGGCTGCGTCGCCGTTGTGCCGAACGGGTGCCCTAATAGTACGGAGCGAAGACATCCTTTCGGTCAAACGCGAGAATTGATTTGATTAGCTCGCGTACTCGGGTGCCAGCCTGCCCCCATGACTGACAACCTTTAACCCTTGTGCTCGTAGCACGATTCCCTTTTTTGCTAGTTTACTTTTTCCCCGTTCTTCTCGACGATATGAGTCGACGAAATATGGTTCTTAAAAATGCGCTGATATGCGTCTTGTGTGACGAAAAGCAACAGGATTTATCTCGCATCGCGACCTCAAACATTCGACCTGACAGCAGGTAGTCCGCGTAACAAGAATCGCCAATCGAAAATGCCGTGCGAAAAGAGAGTAGCGGAAATCCTTTGACATAAAAATAAGAAAGCCGCATACTGTCATCGTCGACCACAAGAGGAACGTGGCTTTTCACCTCGAGGAGATTCACCTGCTTTTCCAACTATGGCACTTTTCTGAAGATGGGCGATTTCGATCTCAATGACGGCGTTATTTTTACTCTGTAAAATAGTTTAGAATTATAATAGGAATTGCTCGCACTCGGTTGCACAATGCCGACCTCGCATTGAGTCTCCGCATTTCATCGGCTGTCTCAGGGATGGTTGAACGTGGTCGAACTCGATAGCGCGAGAAGTTGTTCTGTCGTCGTTGTTCACAAGCGACGACAGAGACCCATCTACGGGCATCTCTGCAACAATAATCGATTGTCGTAGATAAAGACACAGAACAGTAAAGGTAAGGGGCAAACGATTTCATTAGCATTCTAAATCAAGAGGGGAAAGAGGTTAGGGAGGCAAAACGTCCATAAACGAGAAAAGGAAGGTTCGAGGCGACCGCCTCACAGTGGCGTCTTCCGCTCGATTGGTGTCCTTGTGCATTCTCGGCCTAAATGAAACGTGGAGAAGGCTACGCATGAAAAGAGTTCGACAAGCAGGCAGCATCACTTCGACGTAATTAAGCCACTTAAAAAACAAAACAGAAACGCATGAGGAGAAAAGTATTGAGGCGACTAGGAAGAACCATTGAAGCATTGTCTGAACCTTTTCGGTAGCGCATTTTCACTGAAAGGAAGTCTCCTCGGCATCTTCTTTGGAAATCGGCACAATCGACAAAGTCTTGAAATTGCTGACATGTGGCTATTGGGGGTCATAAGCGCAAGATGAAACTCTCTTGAGCAGATGCCGTCAGGCTGCTCTTGACTGCTCTTCAGAAAGTTGCGCCTATTGCAAGTGTCTGGCAGATATTGAGTCATTACCAAGACTGAATCCGTTCTATAATTATTGGGGGCTAGAAACCGAGGCGAAATTTATACATGCAACTTGATCCGTGATTTTGCGCCCCAATTGGTTGCTTGCGATTGGCGAAAATTGATTGGATGTCGCTTACTTTGCTGAATGAAACTCATCAGTTATCATTTGTTGACGAAAGAGGAGAAATCACGTCAAGCAAAGGGGAAGTCACCCGACAATCATCCATGGTCTCGAAAGCTTCTAAGTGAGCCCCAGTCGAAACCTAGTGAGAAGTGAGTATTGCGACTTGAACGTGCAAAAATGATGGCAAAAGATAAACCCCGAATTTGCCGGACCATTCTCGCTAAACCTGCCCAACTTTTGAAACATGTCATACATCGCGCGTTTTTTCTTGCCTCTGATTGTGAGAACATATCTCCAAATCTTGTACCTAGATAGTTTCAAGTGTACGATCACGGTTTAGTTTTGGATCTGACGCACAACAGATATTTTCAGACGTGTTTCAACTGTTTTTAAAAATGCAAGGTTGGAGAGCATCACCACTGCTTGTATGATCAGTTTCTTCCGATCATCTGATTCTGAAACTAAGCAGAATTGAATGAAAAGAACTTCCACGCGGGTGATAAAATGCTTTCAAAGAGAACGGGGAGAGAAACCTTCCTCTTCTGTCTTCGTGTCTTCCCATGCAAGGTGAAGATGAATCATTTCGAAGCCGGGCAACCTCGTCTCCCCTTCTTTCCCAATGATGGCGTGGCCGTCGTTTTCGCTTCGATTTATCTTCTGCATTTTTCCTGTCGCATTTTTACAGTAACTCATTCTTTCAGGTGTCCATAGTTGATACTTGTTCGCTGTTCAATACATCAATAGCTACTTACGAGAAGTGTCGCCTCTTAGAATAATCGAAGCAGTTTTGTTTGATTGAAAGAAGGGCCAAAGTGAAAGGCTCCATGCAAAAAGCGAGCAAACACTGGTATCAATAGCAAAGAACGGTTGATCTATTGTGATTTCCATGCTTTTTTGGCCTCAGGAAGTCCTCATAATTCATGTCTTTGGCACTATCAGTCAACGAGTCTCTTTGCGATCGTTTAGAATTGAACCAAAATAGTCATCACGATTGAAGAAAGAGAATGAGAAACTGTCCAAGTTCTTGCTCACTGAGATGATCATTATGGATGTGGATTGGCAAAAAACGCTACACTAATGACAAGAAGAAGAAGAATGAGAAGAAGAGGTTATGGAACAACGTGGATGTCTGGAAGTCGAGGAAGGGGAAATTCTCGCATTCTAAAGTGAAGTCTTATCGTTCATGGATCATCAAATCTTCTCTCATTGATGCTGTGATAAACGTTTTTCTTCAACTGTATCATCTTGTGATTGACAGATGTCAGCTGCGAATTAAACGCGCCGATGATAAAACCCATTTGATGTACCGAAGCATTTTCTTCCCTGATGCAAACCATTTGATTCTGCCATTCAAGAGAAGGATAGGGGGAGAGAAAGTCTCCTGGTGGTGTTCATCTCGAAGAAGAAGTGATGGAGACACGTCAGCTTTCTTTTTCACGCTTGACTGGCTACATCGCCGCTGTGCCGAATGGGCGCCCTATTAGTACGTTTCGAAGACATCGTTTCGCCTCAACGCGAGACTTGATTTGATTAGCTCGCGTTTTTTTCTAACTCGGTTTTTGCTCCTGAAATCTGGGTACCATTAATTTTGACCGAAAACCCCCGGTATCCCTAGTACTGGGATATCGGGTACCCGGTCTCAGTTCAGTTGAGGCAACTTTTTATGCATTCGGCAATATCAAAGAACGTTTTGTAAGTACTCGGACGAGAGGTCGTCGTGGTGGCACGCGACGATGGTGATTGTGCCACCAAACTTGATTCGATTAGCAAGGATGTCGTCGACGCCGTTTCGATCGCTGCTGCACAGATTTTTGACAACCTCCTTGAAACACCGTGCCCTTTGGGGGCGGTTTTCCGTATGCAAAGAAAATTCAGTTTCAAATAAACCGCAGAGGATTTTAAATCAGGGAAGCAGGATGCGTTAATTCAAAAAAGAATGGAAAAAGAATCGAGCTGCTGCTCTGTTGCTTTGAGATCATTCTCGTTCTTCGTATCGGTGATCGTTGCCGCTACCGGTGTGGTCGTCGTCTCCGGGATGCTCGGGTTCTTGGCGCCCTCTTCTGCTTGGGTTTTGGCCATTGTGGATTGGTGAGGATTCGTCATTTTATCAATCTTTCTAAATTGTTTCCATTGAATAAGATTTCATGAACTCACATAGTGGTCGCGGTTTTTGTGAATTGTTGACAATTTCGGCTGCTTCTTCGGGTTCCGACTGCACATGATATGCCCCTGAGAGATTATCTATTGAAATCAAGAAACGTACGAGTGCGTTCCAGTGCTGCCAAAGATGACAGCTCGTTGGCAGTTCCGGTATATCTGTCTCAATTACAGATTTTCTACCGGATGTCTTCGACTGGGTCCATTTTATGGGACCAAAATCGTCGCTCTATACTTGAGGGGATTTTCTTTCTTCGCCTAACAATAAGGCTTCTGCGGGTTAGAGATCAATCGTTCTGCTCGGATTTTGCTGAATGATTTTCATTGGATGAAATGTCATGCACTCACATTGTTGTCGCTGATTTGGGAACGCAACATCGACGTCGCTTCGAGTCGTCGCATTTCATTAGCTGTCAGTCGGCGCCTCTTTTGCAGTTCTTCGTCAATCCCTCGAGAAGTTGTTTGTTGTCGTTGTTCACACTCGACAATAGAGGACCATCTATGGGCATCTCTGCAACAAGAATCAATCGTCGTAGATGAGGACAAAGAACGGTAAAAGTCAGTGGAAGGGCAAAAAGACTTCATTTGCATTTGATCAAGATGGAAAAGAAGTTAGGAACAGGGCAGAACAATTCGAAAGAGGCACAGCGTTAATGAACGAGAAAAGGAAGGTTCGGGGACCGCCTCAAAGTGGTGTCTTACGCTCGATTGACGTCTTTGTGCATTCTCGGCAATGAACCGTCGTGAAGGCCACGCCTGAAGGAGTTCGACGAGCAGGCAGCATCACTTCGACGCAATTATGGCCCTGAAGAAACAAACCAGAAGCGCATGAGGAAAAAAATATTGAGGCGATTGTGGCTGAAGTCACTACGCGCTCGTTGAACTAGGAACAACCACAGAAGCATTGTCTGAACCTTTTCGGTAGCGCATTTTCACTGAAAGGAAATCTCCCCGGCATCTTCTTTGTAAATCGGCACATTCGACAGAGAAAATTGCTGGCATTCGGCTACTCGGCGGTCATAAGCGCAAGATGAAACTCTCTTGAGTAGATGCCGTCAGGCTGCTCTTGACTGTTCTTCAGAAAGTTGAGCCTATTGCAAGTGCCTGGCAGATCTTGAAGCCATTGCCAAGACTGAATCGGTCCTATAATTATTGGGGGTTTGAAACCAAGGCGAAATTTACCAGCAACTTGATCAATGATTTTACGCCCAAAATTGACCGCGTGCGATTGGCGAAAATTGACTGGATGCCGCTTACTTCGCTGAATGAAACTCATCAGTTATCATTTCTTGAGGCGAAATCACGTCAAACAATTGGGAAGTTAACCGACGGATCATTCAAGGTCTCAAAAGCTTCAAAGTGAGCTCCAATTAAAACCTAGTGAGTATTGCGTGTTGAACGTGCAAGAATGGCGGCAAAAGATAAACTTCGAATTTACCGGACCATTTGCGCGCAAAGCTGTACCATTTTTAAACAGGTCACAAGTCGCGCATTTTTTCATGCCAGTCTTCGAATCGAGAGACCAGTGGTTAAATCAAGTCTTTCGATCGCAAGGGGTCGGGAGGGGTCGAGGCGGCGATAGAAAAAAGTTACAGAACGATATATGAAAAAGCAGCGTTTTTGGACCACTTTGCGGCGACCGCTACCACTAAAACGCCGACGCAGGCGGAAGGGGAGAAAAGACGAACATCTCGGGAGACGGCAGTCGATGTCTTCTTCGTTGTCACGGCTGCGATCAGCGTCCCCAAATTGAAGAAGAGAATCACTGAGAACTGAAGGAAGCACCCGAAGATGAGGCGTCCGACCGTCCTGCTTTTTTTTTATCGTAAAGCTAACTTCATTCTCACCGCCACCACTCGTTCTCGAGAGCGGTCTCGGTGAAGACAATCACCTCGTTGCGCATACCTCCAGCACAGATCGGTCGGACTTCGAACTTCACAGATTCTTCGGAGACTAACGTGTGAGGACGTACTTGATACTCTTCTGGAGTGTCGAACTTTATGAAGACGGCTGTGACAAGGGCCACGGTCACATTGAGTGCTCGCCAGAAGTGTTCGTTTTGTATCCAGGACTTCTTTCGCCAGGAAGTCGGAAGTTCGAGAATGAGGCGCTCGATGGCGGAGGCCGCGACAAAGTGGGAGCCAATGGTTCCGGCCAAATGCGCCAAAGGGAACAGGAAAAGAAGCGCGTGCACCCTGCAAGTCTTCCTTCATTAAAATGTTCCTTGTGACGGCAAAAAAAAAAGCGCAAAACCAACCAGGCGTGAGTGAGTGTGGGAGAGCCGAACCACTCGGCCATCGCCCAAAGGAAGTGGGTACCGCAATAGCTTACGGCCACCATGGTGTCGCAGATGCAGTTGAAGTTCGCGTATACCTCTCCCGAAAGCCAGGCCTTCTTGCTGCAACGAATTGAATTAATTTTTGGTACACTAGAAAGGTGAAAATTTTAGCAGAGGAACCAATTTTACTCATTTCATTCAAAACGTGATTTAGAACACTGACTTTTATCCCAGCTAAACGCAAAAAGTAAATATACTTACGTGCGGCCATAGACAATCAAGTGCCTTAAATTTGCTACGATTGATGTGACGGCCATAAAGAGGCCCACGGAACGCATAACAAGTCTGGTCAACGATGATTTGCTTCATTTTCGGGAAACGCTTACATAATTGTGAGGTAAGCGGATTGCTGCCAGCGGCACGGTCCGTTCGTGTCTAACGCAACAACTCCAACTTCCAGCGAAATTGTGAGAAAAGCATTTCTGAACAGAAATAGTAATGATGCATCTGTGAGAGTTACATACGTCAGTGATCGTTCTTGGAGATTCTTTGAGATCATCATTCTTCTTTTTGTAGAGAGCTTGTCGATGACGATGAGGACTGAAACAGCTTTGTGAATCTCTCTTGAAAGACCTTGAAGGGTGAGGAGAGGGAAGGAAGATGAAAGTGCTTCGCCTGTTCATTCCAGTTGAGGTTGTTCTTGACATGGAAGCAACTCGGCCTGCTCTTGTTGATCTCAAATCGCTGGCCTTCACATCACGATCCACAACATGCTCGACGTGAATCTTCTCGGGTGGGCTTGTCTTCTACAAATAGAACTCTAAAACAACAAGCTGAACGCGGAGGAAGAAAAAAATCGAAGCCTCGCGAAGGCAAGAACCGTCGTTCGTGGAGAGCCACGAGTCCATTTGCATTCCGCGACATCCTCCCTTCAACAAGGGCAGAGCGCACTGAAAAGAAGGATCGTGATTCGAATTATAGCAGGAAAAACACACAAAGCATAAATTCCACGGAGATGTCCATCTTCAGTCCAAGGAGAGGAGAGCGGCAGAGGGAGCGTTGCCTGACCATCCTGCATGCGTGACCCTCGTTGACTTCTTTGTTTCAACGAGACGAACCATCTCAAGACCACTATCGGTCGTTCTGCTTGCACCTGCCGCTTACGCTTATACATAATTATTGATGTGCTAACCTCTTGATACCAAACTGTTGAAGCTTGGTAGAAATTGGATGTAGGAGTGAAGACAGAAAAATATGTCAATGATAACAATTTGAAACTACGAGATCGTTCTCAAGAGTAGACGGTGTCCGTGCCAACCGATGGTCCGAAGTGTAAACTGAAATCCATTTCTCACTTTTGAACCCATCATGGAAGCGGAAAACGACTGACCCCTTTGCGTTCAAAGCGTGCGTCGTTTGACCTCTGAAAGAAGAAAATGACTCAAGCCAACGGCCTTTCATAGCCGCTTCCCATCGCAAGCGACGAGCCGTTGCAGTTCTCACCTCCCAACCTTGCGTTTAACATTGGCAGTCTTTCGACAATTTTTCTTTGCAGATTCCTTAGACGAAACGAGCCAGCTACCTAGACTAGCTCGCGAGTCTTAACGCCGTATTAGCGCATTTCATTCGGACGAATCCGTACCTTCAAATCGTAACGTTAATTATGTACGTCGTACAACAGAATTGTCTGCCATAACGTTAGTTTACACGATTTTTTTCACCTTGAATACAGTTTCCAGTGCTTGAAAAAAATAGACGTCTCGTGTGTGAACAAAATGATGAAACATTGTGGCATCGATTTTATCAAAATGATGAGAATTTGCTGCAAAGTGTTGAGACAATTTAGAGCTAAAAATATCAGTGCAACTTGCATGAGATGACTGCGGGAGTATCTTCTCATCAATCAAAGGATCCATGTCAGGAATTTGTCTGCTATGCCCCAAATGGCACAATGAGTTTGCTAAATCTGCTCAAGCTAATACAATGCCTCAAGTGTCGGTGCGAAGTGAATTGCGACAACACTCTTGTCAACAGATAAATTATTTTGAAGTTCAGGCTGTGACGTTTTGAAATCAACCCTCTTTATGGAGTTCGCAAGATTGTCAATACAGGCTTAATGTTGCCGGAAGCATTGATTTATTGATTGGGATCAAAGTCTAAAAAAAATTTTGTTTGACAAGTTGAGACTGACGTTTCAAAACTGCAAAATACAAGTTAGCGATTGTTTTCCCTTCACACTCGTAGTCTCATTCTTCGAAGACGAACTGCAAGGCGCTAATTACACAGAAACCGAAAGTAATGGCAATAAGTTGCTTGTTTTGGTGCTCGTTCTTGGCTCGTTCTTCAGCAAGAATCTGAATCGGGGGAAGACGTGCGACGAACGATGCGAGCAAACCTCAAGGAATGTGACGTACATGAAAGTGCCGCAGGCCATGCACTCCAGAAGCGCCATCAGAACGTCCTTGACTGCATTGTTGAAGCTCGCCCTCTGCATGTCTATCTTTCATAACTTGAATAAATTGCTTGTAATGCCGCTCCCAGGCCAATTCCAGCAGGTGTCATTATCGCGTAGATCGCTACAGTAACAAAGAAGTGCCAATTCTTTTGATTCCTTCTCGTGACCTATGAACAAATTTTTTTTCTCTCGACAATTTGTGATCTACCTGTAGCCCAACGCTGAAGGCCTCAACGCCTTTATGCATAATTAATGAAAGAAAAAGGCTGACAATGGCCGTGTTTGTCTCCTAAAAAATCAAAATTTTCAAGGAACATAATTTTTGAAAACTCTCACCTGCACACCGAGTGCAAAGCCTTCGAGCAACGAGTGAAATGAGATGGCAAAAACAAATGTGATCTGCAATTTGGAGGCTGGAACAATTGCAGAGAAGAATGGCTCGAAACTCAAAATTTCTAGAGTTATTTTTACCGTTTTCACCAAGCCGTGATTTTCATTCGATGCCACGTAGATGGCCGCGTTTTCGATAACGATGCTGAAACGTCGGACATATTGTCAGCAGGGCAATCTTACTCATGAATGGTGGAAGCATCATCTCCCTTCGCGACCTCATCTTGCCGTTTCTCTCCAAAGCTGCTAGAAACACCATTTTTCGCGGACGGTCGGGGGTTTGCGTGTGGGCAATTATACACGAGACAGGACGAAAAGAGTTGCGAGAGACTGACGAATTTTGATGCGCTGCGTGCCGTGCGAGGAGCGCCATGATGGTCTGTTCCATAAAGTTGACGAAGAGGAAGCCGACGCACATCATGAACGGGCCCAACGGAAATGGATGCGCGTAGTAGCCCTTAAGGGCCAGATTAGCAAAAGCGGTCCTGAAATTTTACGGTCGTCTGAAAAATCAGCAGTTACATAATGTGCGGAACAACGTCGAGGAAGGTTGTTGCCAAGAAAACGCCGCCAGAAAAACACGAAAGTAAAGAAAGCCAGTAGCGGCTTCCACTATTAGCATTTTCAAGGCGCTTCTGGATCTGTAAAGGAAAGTTTATGTGCGCGTCGACTCTCACTCACAAGTATCGGCAGCGCACCTGCGGCGTAGGTGACAATCAACATAGTAGCCGCAAGAATTCCTAGCAGAGCATTTGAGCTGATCGCCGCCGACGGTGTTTCATTCGATGCAAATGTTGATGCAGAAATAGCAACGATGTCCATTGTGCAATGAATGCGCAGTCGCTAAACAATTGCCGAATTTGTTGAAGCGAAATGAGAAAAGACGAGGAAGGAGAGCGTTGACGATCTCAATCATAGCGTCAGTGTAAGAAAACGGACAACGAGGTCCCCGCCGGTGTCACCAGTAAAAATGGACAGCGAGAATGACACCACTAGACTCAAGACTCAAAAGGACTTTTGATCGGCCGTGCACATGGTGGCCCCGCCCAGCAAAGTCACTGTGATTTTTTTTGCTGAATATCGACTTTCAGCAAAAAAAAAATGGCAAGGTGAGCACGGAACTATCTCCGATGATCCTCAAGGTACCCCACTTTCTGACTTCTGTGTTCAACTGACATGCAGATACCCCAAGGTGAAAGCGTACATTCTGCTTTATCTTGTTGTGTCTATGATTGAAACGGGAATCTCTTGATGCCAAGTAGTCGAAACTGTTTCGAAACAGTGCTTGTTGAAGAACACTACGAGAGCAGATTAGTCCTACATCGTTCCATGAGGTAGCTTCAAATCTCTCACCACAGTGTTGAGTAGTGGAGAATCTACTGGATATATCTATGTTGGCCAAGCTTTGACCGAAATCTCTGAGACGACCGAAAACATTCATCGGCAAAAATGTTGAAAATAATCCACAAAACCTCTGCGCGACTTTTGCTTCACAACATACCCACGTAGGACCGTTTGCTTCCCTTCGTGCGGTCATCGGTTGACCTCTGAAGAGACTTTGACTCAACCAAAGGCCTTTTCATGGCCGCCTCTCTTCGGCCAGCGCCGTCTTGACGGCGCTGCAGTTCTAATCTTTTCTCGTTGCGCTTTACAAGATTCCAGAATCGTTTGGAAACTTTTGCTTGCAGATTCCATTGATGAAACAATATTTCTGTGTAGACCAGCACACGATATTTGCCTCTATTGCCACATATTTCAGCTGCAGGAAGAGTTTCTTCAAAATGCGTTACAATGTCGTACGCTGCAGAAAATCTTCGTGAGCGGTTTGTTCATTGTCTGTACGATCAATGCGATGACTTTGGCATTATCGACCCTCCAATCTTGAATAAGCTCGATGTGGAAAATGCTTCGATACTACAGTGCAACAACTGCATGTGCAACTGTAGTTGGGGATACCTCGCAAACGACCGTATTTTTAAAATAAAACAGATTTTTGTTCGTTAGTGTTGTGAAGAATTTCGGCTCAATGTCTGAAAAAGTCCATGAAAAGGTCGCTAACCACGGAAGAGTTTACACTTGAGCTTTTCCCGTTCTGATTGTCAGTGATTCGAAGTTGCAACGTTTTGAATGGTCAGTTCAGCAAATTCTCTCCTCTTGGCTACAAGAGATGACAAGACAAACATGAGCGTTTAAAAAAAGCTCGACGGTTAGCCAACGCCGCAGAGTTTTTTGCCTCGTTCAATGCGCTGCGCGGCATTGCAGATATGAGTCATCTTTGAGCACCGCCGTGTGTCTTCTCTGGCTTATTGATTCGTTTCATTTTGCCTTGGAATTTCGTGGCTCGCGGTTTTTTTCTGTGAACCAAGTAAAATTGTTTATTTTTAGGGATCCATATACGATCTGCCGACATTAGAAACTTCATATTCGAATTGTCAGACACGTTCAGTTGGCCATTTTCTCGAAAACAAGTCGGTTTGCGTTCTGTTTTCATTTCTTCGAGCATATTTAGATCATAAAGAAGCAAAATCAGTATCGATTCAATGTCTACGTGTGATCAAAAAGGATCACCTGCGATTTACCAACAAAAACGACGTCAAAATTGACTTCGCTGCCATTGCCATGACCAGAACAGCGACCCCCGCGTGAGTATGAAAGAAAAGAACAGCTAAATTGTGATTAGGCAAGACCGCCAACGGTGAGAGTGGCGCCACCGGTACTACATTCAACCACGGGCTTGGTCGATCTCACCTTACAAGTAGTAGCGGAAGCTCTACGAGCGTCAGGCGAAACAGCACATCCGGCGGGGCAAAACGTAGCGAGAGGGCTAGCCCGCAACCAGCAAGAACTGTTATTCTTTGAACTTGAGAGAGGTCTTGGCTGAGTGCATTAGACTCTGCCAAGCAACACTTGAACTGCGAGAGCTAGTTCCACGAGTAAGTATTAAACCCTCAAAAAGAGTAAACGCAAACAAACAGAGCCTCGTGCCTATGCCAAGACAATGGACTACCACGGACATTTCGGCATCGGCACTGGCATGCGTGACACTCGTCTCGGTCGACGAGTCAATGCGGGCCTCGACAATGACCGCCAAGACGGTTGTCTTGACCACTCAAAGCACAACGGAGAAGCATCAAGGGCTTAGAAATAGTGAGACAGATAGTGGAACACATCGTCCTTCATTGCTCCAAAGCAGGAGAGCCTCGTGGGTTGGAGTTTCCGCCTTTTAACCGTCTCTCTCCGCCGCAGCATCGTTGTCCTGGGCGCGGGTGCGGGTTGCGGCGGTCGTCGCTCGGCGTCCTCCGACTTGCTTCTGCCTCCTTCACGGCGTCTCGGCTCCAGATTCCTCTCGGACCTCACAATCTGTCTCACTATTTCTAAGCCCTTGATGCTAATAGTGATGTATTGTTTTTGTAAAGAATAAAAACATCAAGTATGACATTACGCGTATACCATCGGGAGAAGTTGCTTCTTTATTTCTATTGTACATGGCCTACACCCAGCATTATTGTCGCTGACCTCTGAAGAAAGGACATGATTCAAGGGTATAGCCCGCGTGCGCGAGGTCAATGAGAGGCGGGTTGAGAGACTGCGCCTCAGAGAGCGACCCCAACAGGCAGCGGGCCGGCTGGCCGACTTTCCTCTCTCCTCTTCTTCTCCTATCTCGTTCCCCATCTTTCCCAGACTATGTTAGTCTCTAACGAGATAAAGCCCTGAGTCTCCGCTACCGTGGACCCTCATAACCGCTACACCGATGATGCTCTAGACACAAGGGGGTCTAGGGTGTTATAAGGGGCCGCCCTTTCATGGCTGGTTTTCACAGCTAGGCGTCCGCCCGTCGATCCTTTGTGGGCCTCACGTTTTACGTTTAGCTGAGTCTTGATTGATCGTTTGCTTGCAGATTTCCATAGACGAATCGACAAAGCTCAATAGATCAGCTTTCTACGAGTTTCAAGTTAAGATTTCTTGCAACTAAAACTCGAAGATAAAAATGCAAAAAGAACTTTGCTGACCTTTACAAAGGGTGCATTAGATAAGTTCAAGGTGTAGGAATCAGTTTACATCATACGAGACGGTTTTAGAGCTCAAATTCGCCTGTCGGAGCAATATTGAAGCAACAGAGAGGTCACCTGAACCACAATTTTCCGATGGGCTTGGATCGAAATAAGAGCGATGACTTGGTTTTGAATTAATAGTTGTCATAACTGTGCTGACAATCTTCTGAGGAGAGCGACGACTTTTTCACTACGGCTCGACAATCTCATCAAATCCTAGACGGCACACAAATCAAACTCTCTCGATGTCAAGGTCGCTGCGCGTTTTGAACTGGATCAGCAATAATGGCACTGTCGAACTACGAATAGGTGACTGAAATTTTTTTATTCGTCTGCTTAACATTCTGTACAAAGCCACTTGCCATCACAGCCCGTCAGAAACGAAATACAATGCCATAATAAACTTTTTTGCTTTCCGTGAACGGGTTCGACACTTCGAAGAATGCAGCGTTCCACGTGAAGAGTCTTAGTGCTAGGAAAGACTCTGAAGGAGTTGGACATGGGCTCGATCGATTGATGATGCGCTGAGAGAGACATGAGTCATCTTGAGAAGGCGCTCTGCGCCGTTTCTCTTTCGCCACGCAATGCCTTGTGAGGGAATTGGGTGCCGCATGCAATCTTCCTCTTTTCTATTAGCATGGCCTAAATGTAATGCGTTTTTAGGCGGCCATAGATGATCTGCCCCGAACTACATAGTAGAGTCAGCGCACCGACGTTTTAGGTTCCATGGCCGACGTCACTGTCTCTCCCTTTCACTCGCTCCGCTCGCCGCGTTGTGGTCTCTCCGCGCTCCCTTTCTTTGACACTCCGGAAGGGGCATCGGCGAGAGGGGCAAGGGGGAGAGGAACTTGGCGGGAAAGGAGGACGAGGAGGGAAGGAGGAGGACGGTGAGGGGGGACGGCTTGGCGCCTCGACGGCTGCTGTGGCCTCTTCGGTTGCCCGCGCAGGCAGACAGACGTCTCCAGTCTGACTCGGGGTCT
>JAQIXL010000958.1:0-22562 GCA_034700245.1 Poikilolaimus oxycercus
AGAGTTTTCAGATCTTGAGAGGAGTAAAAGGGCCCGACCAAAGGAAACTTCCCCCGGCGCTTCGCGCCGGGGGCGATGCGCGGGGTCGTGAGGCTCCAGGAGGGCGGATGGAGAAAGAGAGAAGGACCAGGTGAGGCGGAAGGCCATCGTCGGTCTTCCATGACCAGTCCACGCTCTGGGGGTCTTCTCCTCTACTCTCTGTGGGGGAGGGGGAGAGGGGAGTCTGACCTCCTTCAGCCAGGCGACGCTCGCGTCCGTCACCACGAGCCCCCTTAGCACAATGTCCGCCTTTTTTCCATCGGTCCATCTTCTCAAATTCGGCGCCCCTCTTTCTCTCAAGTGCCTCATCTGCAACGCCGCTCGCCGCTCCATTCTCAACTTACTGGTTTTCACTTGTGGTGGCTATCTTCGAGTCTATAGCTTTTGAGTAATTGGCGTATTTGACAAAAAACTTCTCTTGCGTTCCTTTATGCTTCAGATTATGCATGAAAAATCGCGCGCGGCGTGGAGATAATGCGTCTCCAGAGTGGGCCTTTCTATCGTAAACACTCCATCTGAAACGCTGTCATTTAGTCTCACTGCCCTAGCCTCAACTGACAACACCGCACTGTCTCCAAGATGAACGGCGTTCGTCTGCCAACCCGTCCCCCTTCCCCCTTCTTCATTGTGCGATCCGCGCAGCGGTCAGAGGAAGAACCTTGAAACTTGCTCCCCCCCCTCCCCCTCGCCCCTTCCGATCGTCAGCTCATGACTCAATCTGGGTGATGGAAAAGGTCTCCGTCGCCTCTTCTTCCTCTTCTTCTCACACATTTTCACCCTCAGCCATTCGTTCAATCGGCAACTTTACCAACCTGCACGCCTGTTTTTGTTCTGCACCAATTCGAACAGTGCTCACGTCATCTTGCTGTTGTTCATGCGCCCTGCTTTGGCGGTGCGGCGGTGGAGGTCTTTGGGTAATTGCCCTGGATGCGCGGACATAAAGGGGAGCCTACAAGTGACTCACACAACCACTCGTGCTGTTTTTTTCTCGTTCTTCGGATTGTCCCACTATTGGGTCGAGAGTGGAAGGAAGACCCGAAGCGACTAACTCGGTCGTCTGATTCACCCATGCCTCGTGGACTCGAGGGCTTTCGGGAAAATGAAAATCCTCTAACGATCTGGTTTTTGCTGGATGCGTTTCATCTGCTCGTGAAATCACGTACATGATCCGCTTTTGCAATGCCATGCCATTCCTGACTGAACCAGCAAAGAGTAGCACAGCCGGTTATGCATTTGAGATAAGGTCTGCATTTCTTCTTTTGCCGTTCTTTACGCACCGTTAGCGTGCTTGTGCATCAGTTTCACTTTTCTATGAAAAGAGAGCCAACAATATGGAACCGATATGGCAGTTGTGGCTACGACAAAAAAATAAAATAACAGCAAGATCAGCTTGGTTGTGCTGCATTAAATTAGGCAGACGCCTCTTGGCCCAGGAGCATTTTCACCATCGAAGGGAACTGGGCACCTTTTTCCATGACCTCCTCACACCGGGCGTATTTTCGGAACGTCGAGGCATTTTCTTTATCCCCTTGTTGTCTTCCCGGGAATTTGACGGGGGTCGACGGACCAGCCAGGCGAGCCTTGAGAGCTGATCGCCGTTTGACCGATTTGCGAGCGGCGTGCGTGCGTCTCTTTCTTGGGCCATCCACCCCGACCTGCTCCCACTGTCCATCTCCGTCTTCAACTACTCTTTTAGGCGCTCTTTCCACCCCGACCTCAAGGCCCCACCGCACTCAAAACGTGCCAAGCAGGGCACGTGGCACTCACGCAATTTGTGTCAACTCTCTGGTCTGCTTCCTTCCGCTCTTTCTGCGTCAAGGTCACCGACTTCTTTTTGTGGGACCGTTTTGGTAAGGGTCTGATGGCTATGTTTTGCTAAAGCTACTTGTTGAGAATGATTCGTTTTTGTTAGCTTTTCTTCGCGTGTATCGTTTTATCTTCAATGCACAGCAGCTGCACGACTGTCGAGACGCGTGCAGCCTTGCAGGTCGCCGGGCCGAGACGCGCGCCTTCCGATTCCAATTAGCCAGCAACCACACAGGGAGGAGAGAGAAGGACTCTCGCACGCACCTTTCACCCCTTCTTCTCACTCTCTATCGCGTGCGCGAGTCTTCACAATGTCTTGCTTGACTCTCGACTTGGAGGCATTACGTTTCAAACTCATCGCGTGAGGCCGCATTTTGTGGCGACTTAGTGCGACTTCAAATCGTGATGAAGTTTTCTTGTCCATGAAAGATGTGCGGGCATTTCGCCCTCCCACCCCTCTCGGTCCCCTTTTTTCTCTCTTTGAGGGGAGCCGACTGTCGAGGCGTCGGACACTACAGAGAGAGAGAAGTGGCGGTCGATACTTATCACATTTGTCCTCCCCTCTTCCCTTCTGTCTCCTCTCTGGTCGGCTCTCGTATCCACTTCGTCTCTTGATGGGCAAAAATCAGAAAGAGAGCCCTCCTTTTTCCTTGGCCTTGAGCTTTTTGCAATATCATTCTTTTGAAGAGCAGCTCGATGTCTGCCTTTTTCTCTCTCCTTCTTCTTCTTTTTCTCAAGTCGGTTTCGCTTCCGGTCAGCTCGTTTCGCTGCTGCGAAAGCCGGTTATTCACGGAAGTTCGCGCTTGTGTCCGCCGCACAATTCTTACATGTGCTGACTTTGTGGTCATTTTTAAAACTCGGTTTCAACATTGCAAAAATTCAAATGGCATTCTCACTACTTGCGTGGCTAGTTGTTCTTTCCAAAATGCAATTTCCAATTACTGATGATTCTCTGACGGTGGTCTTCGTAGTTATTGCAAATCACTTAGACGCGTGCCTGTCGGCGATGACGATGAGGTGAGGTGATGAGAGGAAAGAAGAAGGAGGCGAAGAAGAAGGAGAGAAGAAGAAGGACGACGGCCTTCACCCCCGATCTCCCTTGGGTTGCGTGTTGTGGAGGCGGGTGAGGGGGACGGCGACAGGGCCCTGAACGGGGAGAGAACAGACCCCTGACCGAGCTTCCACTGCTCTGCCATCTCCCAGAAACCTGCAGAATCTGCGACAAATCTTGTTCATAGCCATTGTTGAGTCGTTTCATGATATTGTTTGGCTTCAGCTGTCATCCCCGCTGACGGATTGTAGCTTGATTATCGCTTTCGTTTTGCGAGCATTCTGAAACTCCTCTGCTCACAATAATTCAATTCGCTAGCAGTTTCGCCTCCGAAATTCCGCCGTCACCAGCTGCGCGTCCTCTCTTCGTCTCCCAGTGGAGGAGCTTCCTCACCACAGAGCTTGCGGGGCTAATTCATCTCTGTGATTGAAACACGTGATTGCCGGGTTTCATGAGCGGCACGGCGGCTTGATTAGTCCCCTCCTCTCTCAGCAGCACCGACCCGGCGCTGCACCGGCTTGGGGGAGAGGCCTTTCAAGGCTGCCGCACCACCTCGCCCGTCCCGGATCGCTTTGGTTGGACTAATTCTGGTCCTCTCTGTTGCGTCTCTCCCTCCCTCTCTCTGTCACGCGAAGCACCGAAAATCCGCTCGACCAACCCGGAAGCGACTCTTTCGAACTCGATTGCACTTGGGCGATCATTTGATTTCGTGCTTGCTTCACTAGTTGTTTGAGGCACGTGCTCTCAGAATTGCATGCTTCTGAGAGAGGCAGCTGTTTTGTGCCTTCAATAGAACTCCCTGGGTGGCAATTAGGTTACTGTTCGGCAACGGCGAAAAACATAACGATATTTGTTGCAATAATCTTCTATCAATAATTCTTGAAACTCTTCCCCTCACCGACCACTTCCTTCTTCCGATTTCTAAACAAAGATTGCGTGTGCCCTCCTTGAGTGAGTCTCACCGACACGACCGAAGAAGGAGAAGAAGAAGGAGAGAGAAGGGGCTATTGCCGAAATGGTGCTTGAGGACCACTTAGTGACCATTCGCCCCTCGTCCGCCCTTCTTCTCCCCCTCCACGGTCGTCTTCCATTTCAGCCCTTCTCTCTCTCTCTCCTCTGCTCACCTCCATAACCACTTGCAATCTTTCCTCCTATTCCTTTTTCCACAGCACTGCTTCTGTTATTGCTCTAAATAGCATTGAAACTGCACGAGTTTCCAAACGTTAAAAAATAAACGAAAGGCTCTCGTGGCTATTGTAGTGTCTTGTATGTGGAGTTGGTCACTGTACAAACTCATTTCACATTGTAGGTTTCAATCTGAATCTTTCCTCTCCAACGGAAGAAAATAATGCTGCGACGGAGACTGTGAATTTTCAATATTTTCAAACTCAATGTTTGGATGGCATCCGCTCTTTCTCCATCTTCCAGCTGCTGTACGCGGTCTCAGGTTGCAGCTCCTTGCCAGAGAGTGGTTCGATTTCCCATCTTCGAACTGACTCTCCGTGCACTCATACTAGGGGAGGGGGAGGGGGTTGTCGCCTGGTAGTCGCGGCAAGGAGGTGGAGCAGAGAAAGACGCGGAAGAGAAAAGGCCTTTTGCCCATTTCGTTTGTCATGGCCAGCACCACCGCAAGGTCACTTTCACCCCATTCTTCAATTAGCCCCATCTTCCTCTTTCAGACCAGACTTGTCTATTTTTAAAACCTTTTCCCCTGTCTTTCCACGTAGCCTTGTTTTTCAAAATCGAATCGATCTCTCTCATCCCGTTCCCGCCTCGGATCAGACGCAATGGCTCTAAGCCGTCGATTGTTTTCATGAACTTGCACGATGATCGTTGCCCGATTTGCCATCACGCGTGCTGCGTTTGTTTACGTGGCATTTTTGCTAGGTTGCCAGACGGGAATCGTGCAGGCACCGGAAACTCTTCACAACCTTTTCGTCCCACTCTCGGTCACGAACATTTTCGTTTATGAAGAGCTAACGAACCCCTTAGGGGTTGTATTTTTTTCCTTCGCCCACCATGAAAGCTTGAGATCATACAACCATTCGTGCTGACTCCCATGAACACTCGTACTCTCGAGCTTTCGTTTCAGCTTCAAGCAATTGAGTTTGTACTCGGAAAGGGGTGCAGGTGGACCGTGATGTGAGACTCAATCATGCTTCCCCTTAGGGAAACGCCAAGTTTCACACGATCTTCGAGTACTGCCAGCCGGTCTAATGAGATTGCTCTTCGCGGGCTGAGGGAGTCTTCTCGATGATTGCATAAGTCTCAAGTACTGTGCATAGCCCAAGAGATCAATGAGAGTTCATTATCGTCCCTCGTAAAATGGTGAAAGCTCCCTGGTTTCAACTTCCAGCTAAAGCCGACAATTGATGTTTTTTACAATGCCATTTAACGACAGCCATCTCACTACTCTTATAATCAGTTTCAAAACCTAGACTTCCATCTGTCTCCTTGTTTCTGCTCTTCCTTTTGCCCCGACTCGTTTGAAAGAGATCCAACAACGTCGTCCGCGCAGCCGCAATTCATTGAAGATTCTGGAAATCAAGAATGCCCGGGAGAGGCAAGCGCCGCCGCTGCTGCAAGCGCAGCTTTTTTCCCTCTCGGCCGAACGTAACGGCCTCCTTGCTTCGCCCCTCCTCGGCTCGCCCTGCTGTTCCACCTTCTTCCCTCTTCTCCTTTGAATAGCCACTGAGAACTCGTTTATCCTCATATTTCCCATGACTTCCATTTGTTTCAAGGTCTTTTTTCCTCATCTGGCTCCTCGCTCATTTGAAGCCAACAGCTGGTGCTTTTTCCGTGTCTGCCCGGGCTGGCGCTCTTTTGGTGTGAGTCATCCGAGGGCATGGGACACTGATGCGGGTGATGGAAGTGTTTTCGGGGTTCGTGGATTTTTGATCTCCGAACTGCGGAAGGGGAATGAACAGGAGTGTGTCCCCTGAAAGCGGGGCGCCTACGTGGAAAAGTCGACGATCGCTGCGAGTGGAGAGCCGATGCCCATGCCCATGCCTAACTTTGCCGTTTTGGAACTTTGTCTCCGTAGTCGATGTGGGCCCTTACTTGTTAGCAGGATTTGAAATGTGTTTCAAAACATCGCCATGTTTGTGCATTACCCAAATGAACGATAAGGAGACTTCGTTGTCCTGAGATATGAAAGCGTCATAGACCAAATCACTTTTCTCCGTAAATTCCAGCCTTTCTCTTGTTTTGTTTCCCCAAGTTCCGCGAGTGACTCACCAGGCTGTTGTTCTTCCCTCGAGGCGTGATGGCTCGCGAGGAGGCCAGGCGGCGCTTCGAAGCGTAGTGGCCTCTTCATCCTGGCCGCGGCCGGCTCCCTCAAGCTGAGAAAGCGGGCATTCCACTGCGCCTCGGCTGAGCTGCCACCAACTGTTTGGTGCTCGTCCACTGAAAAATGTTCTCAGCTCTTCTTCTGTCTTCGATTACCTTCATTTTTGTCTTGCTAGTGAACATTTTCGTGATGTTCAAGATGGCAGAGTTGAAAATCTCCCGCTTACAGTTGCCACCATGCGTCTAGCGTGGTGGGTACTGGCGGCCGTCGCCGTGATGGTCGCCGCACAAGAGGAGGCGTCCACCGAGGCGCCGCCCGAGGAGACGCCGACGCCCGCCGTCAACCCTCCACCGCCACCTCCTCCACCACCGATCCCGGTGTTTCCGTCAGCACCCACGACGACGCCAGAACCACAGAAAACGTTGTGAGCGGCATTTGGTCCGATATGCTTTTTGAAAGAGATCAACATCTCCTACGAAGTGAAAAGCTGAAAACCTAAAAACAGAAACACTACCCCTGAAACATGATCAATTTGCAGCAAGGGAACGTACATGATCGTTGCACCGAAGGTCGTCCGACCAGGTCGACCCTATGCCGTCTCCGTGAATCTCCTTTCGTAAGCTCTGCTCTTTTGGACTCTCAGACATCGCTGCTTCAGATCGGCTGAGCAGGATGTGATTGTTCGAGTGGAGATTCGAACCGAGAGGAACGAGACTATCGCGAGCAAGGTTATGAACGGTTTGAAGCCTGGCGAGCCCGTCACGGTTCGAATCGAGAGCCTCAATCCCGAGCTTCTTCTGCCGGCGGCTGGCTACAAGGTATGTGCCTCTTGACTCTTACAGTAATCCGAGCAGGTGTACGTTCGTGGCGAGACCATCGGCTCTCAAGTGATTTTCGAGGATGAGCGAAATGTGAACTTTGACGCCAAGGCCCTCTCGATCTTCGTGCAGACCGATAAGGCCATCTACAAACCAGGCAGTGCTGGTAGGTCAACTTTAATTCCTCTTCTGGGCTTCTCGTCTTCAACGACGAGATTGATCTTTCAGTGAAATACCGCGTAATTGTCGTCACGCCAGAACTCACTCCATATTCGGGCACAGTAACAGTGAAGATCCAAGATCCAAATCAGAACATCATCTCGCAGCAACTCGATCAATCTCTCACCAAAGGTTCGCTGCCTTATGAGTTTCAAGAGGAACAAAATACTTGAACTTAAAAACTTTGCAATTATGGCGTATTTGCCGAAGCTGTAAAAACAAAGAATGTTTTCAGGAGTGTTTGCCGGTGAGTTGGAGTTGTCCGCGGAGCCACCGTTGGGCGACTGGCAGATCCTCGTCGAGACGAAGAACGGCATCAAGAACACCAAGGTGAGCTCTCCTTGAAGAGAAGGAAAACTCTTGCAGCCTTTCACTGTGGACAAGTACGTGTTGCCGAAGTTCGAAGTGAACCTGAAGACCCCGAACTTCATCACACTCAACGACGACCTCACCGTCCTCGTCGATGCCAAGTGAGCACTTCATCTTCATCTCTTTTGAATCTGTCCATGTTTCTAGCATCAGCCAAAGCCTGACAAAAGCAACCCCGATCTTTGTAGGTACACATACGGCAAGGGAGTTGCTGGCAAAGCGAAGGTGAAGCTGGAGTTGCCGTGGCATCGCTGGCATCCCGTGCCCGTTCGTCCAATCCTTGTCAACGAGGACGGCACCACAGCCGAGGTTGCCTATCACTTCGCTGAAGATATATTTCAACTTCAGGAGCGCGAAGGCACAATTGAACGCACTGTAAAGTTGGCTAACAATGGCGAGGCGAGCGTCCTCTTCACCAACGACGAACTCAAAAAGGCAAAACTCATTCAGGTGGGACAGCGCAAACTTCGAGACACTCAACTTTCAGGATTACGGTGGCTCGTCCATCCGTATTGTCGCCACGGTTACCGAGGACCTCACGGAGATTCAGAGGAATGGCACGGCTCAGGTGTGTTGCACTGAGACTACCGAACATTTCTCTTCAGGTCTCGGCATACCGCCATGACGTGAAGCTGGAGGTTGAGAAGCAGGGCGAGACCTTCAAGCCCGGTCTTTCCTACTCGGTCATCATCGCCCTCAAGCAGATGGACGACACACCGATCAAGGCCACTGTGCCTCGTCGTGTTCAGGTATGCTTCGAGTCACAGAACTTTCTTTCCCACTTTGGAAGGGTAGTCTGTACTGAGAATTGGTCATTCACAGAGGCAAATTGACGAATGTGTTTCTCAAAGAATCATTAGGAGAGGAAAAAGTCTCACTTCCAGTGGGCGAAATCCGATTTCTCAAATTTCACTTTCAATGACTGACTGAAAGCTTATCACTTCCAGTGAACTACAATAGATAAGTCATTTGTCGAGATAGCCTTTCGATACGTTTCATCCTGCCAAGATTCTGATGTTTATAATATTCCAGTCAATACCACCTCTCCCTTCAGGTCACAACCTTCTACAACTATCCGTATGTGCCCGACATGCCGACACAACACGAGGACAAGGAGGTTTGCTCGACTTCGAAGTGACAAATTTGTTTCACGTTTCAGGTGAAGATCGTCGATCTGGACATTCATGGCACCACAGTTCATATTCTCAATCCTCCGATCAACTGCACCAGCGCTCGTGTTGAAGTCTGTTGCACCAAACCTCCTCTAACATTTCAGGCTCACTACGATCGTCTTGGAAAGGACAACTTCACCGGAGCTCTCATCTACAAGTCAGTTTGCCTTCGCTTTCAAATGCTTTCCTTTCAGCAGCCTCTACGTTGATGCCGGAAAGAGTCCCTCGAAGACCTTCCTTCAACTGAAAGCCGAGAACACCGTAAGCCGCCTGGAACTGGCCTAATGCATGCTCTTCAGGGCCCTGTGGACGTTGACAAGCAGCTTTCCTTTACTGTCAAGGCCACCGAAAAGCTCTCCGCTCTGACCTATCAAGTTGGCTTCTCTATGTGAATTCATTTCTCTGCAGGTTATGTCCCGCGGCTCGGTTCTGCTGACCAAGAACCTGAAGCTGGATTCTGACGAGGCGTCCATCACCTTCGATGCCACATCCGAGATGGCTCCGAAGTCTCGTTTGATCGTCTACGCCGTTCGTGGTGACAAGCAACACGAAGTCCTCGTGGACGCAAGCGACTTCAAAGTGGCCGGTCTCTTCAGGAACAATGTCCGTTCTCTTCCCATTTTACTCATTTGCCTAGGTCTCTCTGACCGTCGACAAGACAAGCGTGGAACCCGGAGAGCCGGTGAAGCTCCGCGTGAAGGCCGATCCCGATTCCTATGTTGGCCTTCTGGCTGTGGATCAATCGGTGCTCCTCCTCAAATCCGGCAACGACATCACGCCCCAGCTTGTGGAAGAAGATCTTGAGGTGAGCGACAACCCACCACAATTACATTGCAGGGCTATGACACAACGGCCAGCAATGGCTTCTATCGTCCTTGGGAGCAGCCATTCCGTGCCAAGAGGTCGATCTGGTATCCCTGGTGGGGAATCGGTGGACGCGACGCTGCATCTATCTTCGAGGTATGGCCATATCCAAGTCTCACGAAAGATCTTTAGAACGCCGGCCTTGTCGTCCTCACCGATGCCCTTCTCTACAAAGAGCCCGAAATGCCAAGTTAGTTTCTTGAGATGCGTGTTGTGCTGCATGTGCTTGGCTTCTGCTTCGAATGCCGAGAAGGAGAGCGCTGGAGGGTTTTCATTTTTCTAGGTTTTACAAAAACGAAATAACTGACTATTTGGGCATGATACGATTCGAGCTTACTCTCCGTGCGCTCTTCAAAATGAAAGTCATGGCAAGTCTCGCCGTTTTTGGAGAGCGAGAAATGTCATGACTTTGGCAAGCTGAAGTTAAATGATTTGTTTCATCAACGGTTTAACTGAAAGCAGAGAACTTTCAAAGCAATCAGTGACGTCTCAGCTTTGGTTTGAAAATAAGTCAACTTCAGCTTGTCGTTGATGTTGCATGATTGCGTCGCTGTAACTGCTTTGAGCCGTCGAGCAGCAGTGAAAGATCAGATGCATGAGATCCTAACACGCATTGCCGTGAAAACACTAATACCGTACACTCACCATCGGAACCTTTCCGCGTCAGTCCTGTCTCTCCCTCTTCCACCACGAATACTAACCTTCAACTAGCGATCTTCATAGCGACCCCCATGCACCTCTGCACTCAATCTTTGTATTTCTGGATAAGCTGCACATTTCATTGAAAAGCCGGCCTTTATTATATCGGGCAATGTATAGCCAGATCCTTTAAGAAAACATTTCTATCACCGAACAAGCCTTTCGTTTCATCATCACGCTGCGCATGGATAATTTTCTGTGCTTCAAAGCTTCCTCAAACTCAGTTGCTGCGCCTAATGAACGGGGCTTCGACTCGGTGTCCTGACACAACTTCAATGTAGTGTGTGCTGACGTATCTGTGGTGTGCCGTGCAGGTCGTGCCAAGCCGACGAACTCCTTCACCGTGGCCAATACCGTGGACTTCAATCGACTGGCCACCATTTCGTTGCCTCGACCCGCTGTCATCCCACCCGTTCGTCGGAAATTCCCCGAGACTTGGTTGTGGAGCCTCAGCGAAGTGGACGTGTGCGTTACCGTAATCTGTAGACTAACCGTCTTTGTTTGTAAACAGCGTCTCAGTCATATGTAGTAAGAGTTCGTGGGAGTGATTTTTGTGTAGTTTCGTATTTTTGTGTGCCCTCAGCAATTCCACTCTTCGCACTTGTGCGCACTTATAGTGTCTTTCAAGCCAGCACTTTGTTTCTATTCCTTCTCATTTCTCTCTCTTTACTAGGATTCTTCGCCTTCGACGCTCCAGCGGGAGGGGCCTTCTCTGGTGAGAACGGAGTGCCGGCGCCTGTCTTGGCCGAGGCCGTGCCGGCCGCTGCTCCGCCTCCCTCCACAGAAGCCGAGCCTCGAGTTCGGAAACAATTCCCTGAAAGCTGGATCTTCGACCCGGTTGAAACTGAGTACGGGCTTTCTTTCTCTTCCTAGTCAAACTCCTCTCTTCTTTCCACTCTTCCTTTCCACATTCTCTTGGGTGCTTCTTCCACTTGTCTGTCGTGAGAGTTAGTGGTCGTGTTTGGTGACTAGATGGTAGAGTAGTGCAGCTGGTTGAATTTTCTCAAGGGTACGCCCTCGAGTTGGCAGACTTCGCCGGCGCAGCCGGTGGTGGCGGCGGCGCAATGGCACCCAATGCCGCTATGGGAATGGAGAACTCAGCATCAAATGAAGCAACAGAAGAGCCTCGGGTTCGACAAGACTTTCCCGAGAGCTGGATCTGTGAAAATCTTCAAGCTACGGGGTACGGTATCTTGTCTTCCTAGAATGTCTGTCTCGGTCTTCCTCCTTCCTCTGCTTTGAAGCTGCCTTATTGAGAAACGCACTGTTGATTGTCCTTCTAACGAGTTCCGTTGCTTGTAAAACATGCTGTCAAGCAGGGATAATGCTCGTTGCTTTCCTAGTTTTCCTTCGTGGTCGCGGAGGAGGCTCGTTTCTTGGAGGTTCTCTTTCAAAGACGGACGTCGACGGAATGTCTACTGTCGAAAAGCCCGCTCCTGTATTTGAACCAAGAGTTCGCCGGGAATTTCCTGAAGTCTGGATCTTTGAAGGGTTAGAATCCTCTCATTCTTGCAACTTGCACTCGTCTCTCGTCTTGCTCTCTCACTTAGTTTAGCCGCCTTCCAGTTCTTAGTTCGAGCTTGTTTTTCGAGATCTAACATTGACGCGAAATCTTCCAGCAACTGAAGAAGAGTCTGTCATGATCATGGACATGCCTGCGGATGAAGAAGGTGGAGCGCCACCTGATGAAAAACCAGAGGCTCAGGCTGTCGAGCCAAACTCGTTAGAAACAGAGCCTAAGACACGCTCTTTCTTCCCTGAATCTTGGATCTTCGATACCGCTAATGCGGAGTGAGTCAGTCATACTTGGAAACTTTTGGTAGTGTTTATAATATGCCGTCCCTCTTGAAGCACAAGTCTCGTCTATTTTTTTTGTTTGTGGGCTTCTTGTCCGTCATTGACAGCTCTTTTGAATTGCCGCTTTAGTCTTGTTGAAAACCGCCGTGCCAGAGCTCTCAGAAGTGCCCTCGACGGGTGAGGCGACACCTGAAGTGCCTGGTGATTCTCGTGAAGAATCTGAACCAGAGCCCGATCCAACTCGCAGCTTCTTCCCCGAGTCGTGGCTCTTCAGTAATCAGCTAGCAGAGTGCGTGAACTTTCAAATGAACTCAAACATTTCATCAATCCCAACAAATAATCCCAACCGCGCTTTCATTGACAGTTTGAAGACTGAATGCTTTCTCAATTCAGAACCTTTGCCATTTTGCTTGAAACCCGAAAATCCTTCCAGTGGTCATGTTTTCACTGGATGTTGCCGAAGAAGCGGGAGAGGAGGAATTCGCGACAAAAGCTGATCTGGATGAAAACGTCCAAAACTTTGAGATCCAGTCAAGGACTCGAAGTTTCTTTCCCGAAACTTGGCTCTTCGACAATCTTCTAGAGTAGGTTCCCACAATTGCATTGTTTACTACGTAGGTCACGGGAAGATTCGGTAGATGACCAAACTTGTTATATCTTCTTTGATGTTCACATTTGTTTTGCACTGTATCGTCCAGCTTTGGTTAGTCACGGTTAGGGACCTCTTGGTGCATTTCGACGTTTCGACTAACATGCTCAAAGTGAGATTTAGTCGAATATGAGGATTCTGATGAGGACGGCCAGGTCATTGAGGGCCCAGAGGCCAGCTCTGATGATCAGGAAGAATACAAATCAGACAAGACGAGAGCGGGGCTTGAATCATCAACTAAGCCTGTAGACGCGCCTCGAACACGTTCTCTCTTTCCCGAAACATGGATCTTCAACGACATAGCTTCTGAGTGAGTTGGAAAGCAAACAAAGGCTAATACAACAATTTCCGCAGCCTCTCTCTTATGTCTATAGTTTTCAATCTCTTGGTCTTCTGCAAATTGACTCTTATCACAATCGTCATGCAATCAAACGTTCGTCTCTAGTTGTCGTCGAGATGTTGTTGTCAGCACCTGCGGTTATGGTAGCACACATGTGGTCGACTAAGTTAGAACAAAACATTGAAGGACCTCAAATCTTCTTCGACGGAGGAGGGGGAGCTAGGCGGCTTCAGTTTCGTCACCGTGTCGCCTCCCTTCAACCTGAGGACTACCTTGAGAAGTCTTCCGAAGAAGAAGTCGAGCCTCCTCCGAGGCTTCGCGTTCTCTTTCCGGAGACTTGGATTCATAGCAATCAGTTAGCTGAGTAGGTGGACGTTTACTGGACTTCTTAATCTTTAGAGCAATCTTGAAATCTCCACAAAAACTTCAGCACCACTCTCTTCCCTCTAATCACTCCATCCCTCTTCATCCCAGAGCTTGCATGATTGTCTTGGCATTCCTCCCAGAAAAGTTTAGCTTTCAAAATGACGATAACGTCATTCTTTAGGAACAATGTTTGCCACAATTCAAACAGCGCCCAATGTCGATGAATCCGTGTCCTCTTCTCGAGTTCCGGAGACTCGTCGGAATTTCCCTGAAACCTGGTTCTGGGCACAAAGTTGGAGCTTGTGAGTTGATCCGAGTCTTCAAACATTGAACTCCCTCTTTCATGTGCACTGTCTCGTGTCTTCAAACCCTTGTGATGTCTAGCTTTCGGTGCTGGGAATTGAAGCTTTGCTCCTCGAAGCTCCAACATCCTTCTTCTAGGACGTTTTCGATACAAAATGCGCAAGCTAGCGCTGCCCGGTCGCGCTTTGGCCAGGCCGGAAGTAGAAAAAGATGAAGAGGAGGACGAGGAGGAGGTCGAGGAGGCTCTCGTTGTCTCCACTCCCGTCTCCCCATCTCAGTCGCCCGAAGCACCATTGCCTTCTACGCGAAAACTTTTTTTCGAAACTTGGATCTTCAACGAGATTGACAGCGAGTTAGCATTTTGTGGTTCTTAGACTTGCAGCGTCTCTCTCTGTCTCCTCTAGTTTTGTATTGGAGAATTTTGTGTGAACTCACATTTTCTGACATCAAGTTGTGTACTTGGCATGCGCTTGTTAGTTCTCTATGAACTGAATGATTCCAGAAGGAATGACAATTCTTGGTCGAGATAGTGACGGTGGACTCACTATTCAATGGGACGATGAAGGTCCAAGCCTCAATCCTCCGATCGTTCAAGTTGAAAGACGAACCTTTCTGCGATGTGTCTTTCCGGAACGTTGGCTGCATAGAACAAAATTCACAAAGTTGGCATCTTCTATGAAAACTCCTTTGGGTCTTTGGAGTCTAGAGCTGGGTTCTTCCCTTTACCTCGTCCTGTTGTGGAAGTTCTGACGCGAACTTACTCTTCATCATGAAGCTGGGCAAAAGGCATGCGTTTGCCGTTCATACTAAACCATAATGCAATGCAACATCTTTTTGATAATAAGACATGCAGTCAGGGGCTCTCTTCAGGATATTGGCCAATGCCTGAGGCAATGGCGGTCTTTGGGCCGGATGGAGAAGTACTTCCCACCGACGCTGTTGGACATTTCATCGAGGCGGATAGTGGGGCTGCGGCACCTTCGGTCCAAAGATCAAGTGTTCTACGCACTCTTTTTCCGGAAACCTGGCTGCACACAACAAAATCTGCAAAGTTAGCGCTTCCTATGAGACTATTTCTAAAGTCTTTGTTAGCACAAAGCTGCTGAGGACTTCCAATTGCGGGTTGTGCCCTCTGTTTCTGTGAGTTTCTGCTAATTGGAATGACGCTAACAGATTAAGATTGCCCTGGCGATAGTGCATGCCTTTCGATTCTTACAGCTCCGACACAACACTAAGTCTTTGAGACATTGAGGGGCTCACTTTAGGAGTCTATTACGATGCGGTGCCCATGTCAGCCAATTTTATATACGAAGGCGCTCCAGTATTTTCGGCTGACGGTGAACTGCTTCCCACCGATTTCGTCGGGCACATTGTCGCTGAGGACAGCGCCGTCGAGGACTCTCAACCACAAGCCAAAATTGTTCTGCGCACAGTCTTCCCAGAAACCTGGCTGCACGCCACGCAGGCATCAAAGTTAGCAAAATTGATGACGGATTTAAAAATTGGGGAGACGGCTCAAAGAGATCAATGTCAATGGCTCTACTCTTTCCTATCTTGTCCACCAAGTCTCTAGTTGAAAACTTTTGCATATTTTTGGACTCTCTTCGCATGGTGTGCCATTCTTTTTGACATCAACTAACTTGAACAGGGTATTGTGCCTTGATTGAAGGGCCTCGCTATCATCCTCGTTGGTGTCGATGGCCAGGGGCGCGATGCATCGATCATCGAGTCATTCTCGAGAGGCAGCCAACGGTGCTATTCGCGCGTACGGCATTCGCAATGAATGGCCCGCCCCTCCACCACGAATCGAAGAAATCATCCTTCCTCCGACAATACCTCCACCAGCGCCATTGGCTCAAACAACACCGCCAAAGCCTCCTCGTGTCATCTTCCCGGAGACATGGCTCCGCGTGGACACCATAACAAGGTGTGCTAACACAAAAAGACAAACGGAGGCAGAATAATGCCAATGGTTATGCCCCCGCGGAGAAAAAGAACTTTTCTTTTTTGGGTCTCCTTCATTCTTTTTATTAGCGACAAAAACCAATGTTCGATCGTTGCGTCTGTGTCCGGTGCGGCATGGCTTATTTCGGACTGACAGACAAATAACATTGAGATTTATCGATTAGCTTCTAAAATCGAGAACACGCAATGTGTGCTTGCAGAAAAGTGGAAAGCTCCCGCTTCCGAGTAAACAAGAGGCGGCATGATACACATAGCCATAATGATGAATGCGCCTCCAGAAATTTCTCTGCAAACAGAAGAAAAAGTGGAAACCACGAAAAAGCCGGGACGAAAGGCAATCTCCGATTGTTCGTCGACGCTTTTTCGAAATCTGGATTCACGCGGCAAACACAGCCAAGTACGAAACCAGTAAAGTCAAAAGCTTTCAAACTCTTTTCGACACTTGTTCGCGTGTCTATTTCTCATGAGGCACGTCGTGCTAAGGGATTGCAGTGGTACATGCAATAACACCAAATTTTTACCAAATCATTTCGTCAAACTCGATAAAATTTAGCCTACAAAGGAACGTACGTGTCGGTTCCTCGTGATGATCCACCGGGCAAAGCAATTCCCTTGAGAATGCCAATGAAGAAAAATGGAGGCGTGTCTGTTGCACAAAAGGCACCATATATTCGACGACGATTCCCAGAGTCCTGGATTCACATCAACAAAACAGCAATAAAGTGCGCAGTAATTCTGAAATAATACTGACAATATAGTTTCCACTCTTGGCACGCACACTCAGTAATCGTGTTCGCCAAAAGCCTGCTCAGGTCTTTGGTCTCTGTCCAGTGAGGCACGGTGTGTCATGAAATGAACTCACAATTTACAACTATTTTGTGATAGATTTTTACTGAAAAGAAAGCTTTAGTCTTCGCGTCCTTCGCTCGCTTCCGTTCTGGTGGATTGCCTGGCAGACCAATGCCAATGATGGCTATGCCTATTCAAAGAAGAGAAGGTCCGGCACAACTGAAGTCGGCCGTTCCAAAGCCGCCGGTTGTCCGTCGAGAGTTTCCCGAGTCATGGATTCATGCAGCATTGACAGCAAAGTATTGTACACACACAAAGACTTCTGATGCCTCTTAAAACAGTCCACGTAGCTCCTCAGTCTTTGTCTCGGCATGGATTTGTTCCTCGATTTTGCTTCACGAGATTGTCTTGACCGCATCCGAATTGTCTTAGAACTTTTCTCGAAAACTCTAGAACTCTTTCTAGTTTACTATTCTCGCCGGATCGCCGCTGGGGCGGTGGATTTTGACGATTCCTTCGCGATGGGGCCGATGCCCGAGATGGCGGCGGCCAGTTTTTCGGCCGAACCTTTGACTAGGACCAAGTTCCCGGAGACTTGGTTGCACGTGACTGCCTCGACAAGGTATCACATCGGACTAACGCAACACTTATCGTGATAGAAACTCTCAAGCATGGACTCCAAATAGTTCTAATAAGACTAGACGTTAGAGAAAGTGTGAGGTCATGAGAATTACAGCAAGTCGTGTGAGGTGTCTTTTCTCCCTTGAGGTCTCAGTTCATCCAATCCCCCATTCCAACCTTGGTTCTTCCTAATCTCAATTCCTTATTCGTTCTCTTTTCTAGGAGTGAGCTTCGCTTCGCGGAAGCTCCATCAGCTGAAGAAGCCGTGGGTGTCGGTGGTGCCTCCTTTGCCTCTTCTGCCACCGCCGCCGACCCGTTGCAATTTCCTCGAGTCTTGGCTCCACTCTCATGTCATTCTGGGGTCTCATCCGTCTTTTTCAGAAAATCTAAAAATAAGAAACAAAAGAAAATCGACAGAGCATGGCTGATCGGTATTGTGTAATCGTGGCTTTTGTATCTTCGTGACAGGACCCCCGCGCGCTTTTGTGAAGAAACTTGTGAGCTGGTCTGAAAGGAAAAATCTGCTAAATTCCCCTATTTTCCAGTCGCGGCCGAGAATGTTGAAGACATCGGTCGACCCAGCGCCGTTTACGTGGCTCGAATGGCTGAAAGACAGAGGGTCGCCCAGGAAAGGGAGCAGCTAAGGCGACGTGCATACGAATTGTTGAAAAAGCGACAGCTAGACGATCGCCTAAAGGATTTGTCCTGGGCCACTTTCTTCGAAGGCAAACGAGCCTCTTCGCCAAGAGGGTAACATGAGGAGCCATTTAAAAAAGCAGGCGAAAGTATGAATATCACGATTACACTCTATCGATCGGTACAACCTTGCTCAATAATTTTGGGACTATCTAAAAACTATTGTCAACTTCTTGAAAACAAAGGAATCTCAAAGCGTTATTTCCAGTGGCTCGGGTGTGGCGGAATTCACAGCCACGGCACCTGACACGATCACCTCGTGGGTCGCCTCCGCTTTTGCCATTCATGATCAAAGCGGCCTTGGCATCGCTCCCTCACAGGCTAAGGTTCGTGTGGTGTCAAAATGGAACGAAAACATTTCAGCTTCGCGTCTTCCGTCCCTTCTTCGCCCGATTGTCGCTACCGTACTCAGTGAAGCGAGGCGAGAAGTTCGCCTTGCAAGTTCTTGTCTTCAACTACCTCGAGAACGAGCAAGATGTAGGCGTCAGTGTATCCGGAACAGACTCTTTAGGTTACTGTGACACTGAAACACGAGGACAACTCGGGCTTCGACTTCCTGTTGAAGGACGGCTCGATTAGAAAAGCGTAAGCGCTGTCTTCATCCCTTCGTTTTTGACTATTTTATAGAGCTCTTGAAGTTGTTCAGAAACACATCAAGATTTCATTTTCAGAAGCAAGACGGCGGCTGACGCGAAGACGTACAATGTGAGAATCGTCTCGGTGCCCGGGGGAGGAGGCTCCAAGGTTGAAACTCACTCAAATTTCTTCATTTTCAGGCCGTCTACTTCCCGATTGTGCCGACGCAGATCGGCGAGGTCCGTCTCCATGTGACGGCTCAGGCTGCGCAGGCCGGCGATGCTGTCGAGCAACCGCTCAAAGTTGAGGTACCGCTTGTTACAGTCGTTTAACAAATCCCTGCAACACGGCCAAAATTAAATCATTTTGAGCTTTCAGTAATTTTCGAACATGCTCTCCCGAAACAATGACTTTAGAAGAACAGCTGGCATAAACTCGAATGCTGAAAACTATTTGCACTCAAGACTTTTGTCTCCAGCCAGAGGGTTACCGCGTCGACCGAAACGTTCCCGTGGTCATCGACTTGTCCAACGCGACGAACTACGCCAGGTCGATTCCGCTCATCTTCCCTGCCGACTACGTCGAGGGCTCTCGCCGTGCGCGTGTCGACGTTGTCGGTACGTTTATTGAAACTTTTAATTAGGTGCCGCTAAAACTGCGCCAATTGCAAATGGTTTTAAAAAACTGAAAAAAAACTTTTCAAACAAAATGACACGATTTGGTTGTCTTTTCAGGCGACATCATGGGACCCGTCCTCTCGAACATCGAGAACCTCATCCAGATGCCCTACGGCTGCGGCGAGCAGAATATGCTCGGATTCGTTCCCAACATCGTCGTGCTCCGATATCTCAAGGCCACGAAGCGAGCTTCTGCTGAAATCGAGGCGAAGGCGAAGAAGAACATGGAGTCCGGCTATCAGCGAGAGCTCACCTACAAGTCGGGATACTTTTGAAACCGACATTTTCTTTTAGGCGAAATGACAATTCCTTCTCGGCCTTCGGACAGAGCGACTCTCATGGATCGACGTGGCTGACGGCCTTTGTCGTTCGTTCATTTGCTCAGGTAGAGCTGTCTTGTGAGAACTTCAAAAATGCGTTTAGGCCGGCGAGTTCATCTTCGTTGACCAAGAAGTGCTGCAACGCTCCATCGCCTTCCTCAATTCACAGCAACAAGAAAATGGAGCGTTTGCCGAGCGCGGCGAGGTTCATCACAAGGACATGCAGGGTGGCGCCTCAGAAGGTGTGTCCTTCATTGTTCGCTGTAATAGTAAACTTCAGGCGGCTACGGACTCACGGCTTACGTTCTGATCGCTCTTCTCGAGAACAACGTCGAGAACAACAAGGCGAAGACCTACCTCGAGCAGCACTTGAACGATGTCGCCAGCGACTCGTACGCCCTCGCCGTGGCGGCTTACGCCCTCCGATTGGCGAACAGCAACAAGAAGGACGACGCTCTGAGGAAGTTGGAAAAGCTCCAGATGGTCGAGCAGGGTGAGCTGCCTTCTCTCATCTTCGTGTTCACGGGAAACAAAAACTTGGAACACATGAACGAAGAGGAATTGCAGATGGAGGGGTCCACTGGGCAGCGTCGAAGGGCGACAAGAAGGCCGAGAACAAGGACAACACTTACTTCTTCCAGCCCCGTCCCGTGGATGTCGAGACGACTGCCTACACCCTCCTCACTTACATGAATGTCGGTGATACGGAGAAGGTACAAGGACTTGAAGGAGATGCACACAATTCCAGGGTCTGCCAATCGTCCGCTGGCTCACGCAACAGAGGAACGCCGGCGGTGGCTTCTCCAGCACTCAGGTTTGCAATGAAAGCAGAGTCATTATTGAATTCAGGACACGGTGGTGGCCCTCCAAGCTCTCTCCGCCTACGCCGAACGCTCCTTCTCCGACAGCTTCAACGTCAACATTCGAGTATGTTGAGGGAGTGTTTTGAGAAAAAAATGAGATGCGCTTCAGCCGATTGTAATTCTAGAGTCATTCATTGCGTAGTAGTAGAGCCATAGCCTTGATGAAAAAATGAACTTTTTAGGCTGCGAGCGGTTCCGACTCGCACAATTTCACCGTTGGAAACTCCAACGCCATCGTTCTCCAAAGCTATGAGGTTTCGTCAAGTTTCAAAGCTAATCGAAAATGTTTCAGCTTTCAAGCTTTGATGAGCCCGTGGAGATCCAAGCGTCCGGCAACGGAGTCACGTTTGCCCAGGTGCAATACTCGTACTACCGCAACACGCTGCGCGACGACGTTCCCTTCTTCTGCACCAAAGAGATCAAGGAGATGAGGAGTGGCAATCGAATGCAGCTCGATCTCTGCTGCAAGTGAGTCTTCCCCTGAAAGACTGTCAATCGACAGGCAATATTGACGAGATATTCTTAACGAACCCTTGAAACTTTTTGAAAAGGACAAATTCGACAAGCACGCGGATGGAAATCACTAAAAAAAGTGCAATCCGGAACTATTTACTCCTTCGACGAATCAAATGCAACGAAATAATATTGCAGCTACACGCGAACGACGGGCAGCGGCAAGTCGAACATGGCCGTCGCCGAGATCGAGGCCCTCAGCGGCTTCAAGTTCGATCCCGACGAGAGCAGCCTTCTCACTGGAGTCAAGGATCTCCAGGTTTGTCTTACTCTCTCTTCCTACCCACATTTCAGAGAGTCGAGCTTGACAAGGACGACACGAAGCTGAACGTTTACTTCAACCCCGTGAGTTTCTCGCCTTGATTCATTGTCGTCGCAGATTGGCTCGGTGCCTGTTTGCCTCTCGGTCTACTCGGATCTCGTCTATCAAATCGCTGACCAAAAGCCAGCGCAACTTCGACTTTTCGACTATTATGATCCTGAACAGCAAGTACGTCCAAGCAGTTGTAGAGAAATTTGCCTTGTTGGCATTAGAACAACGTATCCTCAAACTTTCATTGCAGTTGAAAGCCTCTTATTCGGCGAAGTCATCACGGTCTCTGTCCGAATCCTGCCCGTCGTGCTGGGCGTCCGCCGACGCGGCTGCTCTTTCCGGTCTCCCGGCGAGGCCAGACGGCTCTGCCTCCACAGCCATTCCCACCAAGGTCTCGCTCGTCCTCTCCCTTAGCGCCCTCCTCGTGTGGAAGTTCCTTTAACGCCCAGAGGGCTCTCCCCAGCACGAACAAGTCCTCGGGAAGGACAATCGAGTTCTCATCCAAAGGCTGGGCGTCCGCTCCTCGCCTCTTGGTGATCCCACAAATTCGGGTTACATATCATTTGCGAATTTCACTCCTTTTCTTCTTCTCTTTCTCCTTCTTCAAATTTCGTGATATTTCATCAATGCCCACATTCCAGCTAAAAAGTAGTTATAGGGACGAAATGATCCTTCCAACGCTTTCTTTCATAATAGTAATATTTCTTTCACTAATTGTGCATGAAGAATGATCGATGTCTTTGTCTTCAAACTAAAATGCCTCCAGAAAAGTCTTGTCCTAATTTATTTATTTTCAAAATGTCTTTTGCATGTCAAATATGTAGCCAAGAATATTTTTTCCTGATACATGACCGAAGAAAGCAGTGACTAAGATATTTCTGTAATGTGTGCTTTCTTAAGAATGCAAATCTCTAAGATTGGAAAAGGGGCGGCAGCTAGGATTTGACCAAAATCTGATCTCTTCCTGTGAAAAACAGTGTAATACGTTTTGAATAGCTCGTTGAGCCGATCCTGACGCAATTTTTTCCAGGCAGTTTTGACCACTCCCGAGCGCTCCCCGGGGCCTGTTTGTCAAAACGTAAACAATTTCGCCTAAATTTTTCTTTGGATTTAAAAAATCAACTAAAATCGCAGTTCTATAGAACTCGTCGAGACAAACAAAACGGTAGTAGACAAGTCAGGTTGCCGGCGAAGTTATACTGCTCAAAACCCGGTTTACAGCCGCGCGGCGGGCCTCGGGGAATCTTCTTTAGTCTTTTCACCCATCCTACACTGCCGACCCAGAGACAAATTTTGGTCCGTTGTAAAGAGGACATCCTGGGCATCCAATTGAGCACCATTTGAGCCAAAAAGCGGGGGCCCTGAGCGATATTCGCCACTGCGAAGTGGCCAGGTGGGGTTAAAAACGCTCGTTTGCATAGACTTTTGCATAACTTTCGCTGCAAAAC
>JAQIXL010000959.1:0-22559 GCA_034700245.1 Poikilolaimus oxycercus
AGCTCAGCACAAAATATTCCTGGGACTCCGGATTTGCGTGGATTTCATGAAACATAACTGAGAAAGACAAACGAAGAGAGAGAAGAAGGACGACTTATTGTTAGTCATCGCTGTTGACGGTGTCATCATCATTCGTTTCCGTCTCTTCGTCATGTGGAAGCACCGCCAAGCCGTCACGCAAAGCTTGAGACCATCTGAAAGTGATGTCATGATTTAGTTGAACATTTTGTGCTTTGATGTTTAACTTCTAACAATTCAATAGAGAAAATGATTCATTTCAAGCCCGCGTCAACCTTCTCAAAATCGCCGCTTTGGGCTGTTATCGTCTCACAAGACCCACACAGAAAAGGTCTTTCTCGTTCTCTCCAAACCCCCCACGCCTTGAGGACTTCAATGATAGAGAAGCCACGAGAAAAGTGATGGCAGAGGAATAAAAAGAAGTAGGACCAACTTTCTAGCTGAATTGTCGTTCTCGACTCGGAAGGCGATGACTAGAAGATTCCGACTCGAGTGCTGATTCCGATGTGTCAAGGTGAAGAGTGTGCCCCCTTCAGAGGCCGACGACTCATTCAACTCGAACCCGTATAAGAAGTGCTTCTCCAATGCGTCCTTATCCTGAAAGATAGAACTTGTTTTGACTGCATCGTGCTTGATTGGGCCAATGAGGAAGAAAAAACTTACAAACTCGGCTTTGTAGACATAGAGGAGCATGCCGTCCATCAACCTCGCATGTCTTTGAGTCTCCGTGTTCTTCGATGTTCTGAAAAGTTCTTCGTTTACTCGAAAGGCTCACTTCATGTAGACTTTGCCGTAGACGAGTCCAGCGGTTTCAACTGATGTCAAAGCCTTCAGGTTTTGCTTCTTCAAGCTGTAGTTCTTTGGACATTTGAAGAGGTTCTGAGGGTCCTGAAAGGAATTTCACAACTCGGGCTTATAACACACCTTTGCTCTTTTGCCGTACATGATCTTTTGAAGACCGTCAATTGTTCCGATCATGTGTTTGGGGAAGAGTTTGTGGTCTTTGTCTAAAAGCGATAAGTTAAAAAGACTTGATGCAACTAACAGAGCTCCCAGATTTCCAAGTAGCACTCGGGACAGACGTTCTCCTTCTCGTAGTCTTTCTTCTTCAAGGGAGCCTTGCCCATGCAGTCACCGCAGATTAACTGAAATAAAGTCCTTTTGAGAACAAAGAATGGTTTCGTACCCATCCACAATTCCTGCAGTGATGTCTTCGATTGATCATACTGAAGACCGTTCGGCAGCCATCCATCAGACAGCGAGAGGCACTCACGTCAGGAATCCACAGGGGCTGAGAGTCTTTGACTGACTCTGAAGAAAACGTTATCCTAGGAAATCAAATCGAGAACTTACTGGCTCCTTCGTGGCAAGGCGTCCCCGGTTCCGTGCTGCACTCCTCAATCGGCTCCGCCGACGTGCTTTCCATCCTCGGCGCCTCGTCAGCTTGTGGCTCGGGATGAATCGAATTCTGACTCTGAAGAAAGAGGGCCGTCCTGTTGTCAATCGCCAAACTGACCGTGCTGTGCTTCCGATAAGAGCTTTTTCTTCGTTCAACTTCTCGTCGCTCCTTGTGGGTTGCAATGAGGAGGTCGTACCACTCGTTCCGAGCTCGCACAGTCCTCAAAGAGAAACATTTGAGGGGAGATGGAGACTCACTCGAAGACGAGTCTAACGCTCTTCTCACGGGCGATGATGGCGAGTTCTCGCTCCTTGTCCTCGTGCTCTTCCACGGCCACCTCCATGTGATCCGTGTGGATGACGCCGTTTCTGAAAGCAAACATTTTGTTGAAAATAAACCTGTTTATAAATATTTCCATAAGGTAAATAAAGAAAAAAGCCTGACCGTGTGATCTCGAGAGCCTGGAAGGACTTGATGCGACAGACGAGAAGGTAGTCGTTGAAGAGAATGAGGTAGCGAGACTGGAGCTCCTTGCGCGTCTGTTTCTTCGCCTCGCCTTGCTTGATGAGACGACGGCCCATTTTGAAGACCTCGAACTTGTACTGAAAGCCAGAGTTGTTCAAATGTGTAAGGCATAAAAGGACTGTTGGTTATGAATTTGTGCAAAAACGAACATTGAGTTTCTCGCTGAGTTCCATGAGCTCGTGAGACGTCGGAAGGCCCATCGACTCGTTGATCGATTTTGTGATTCCGTCGAATTTGGCGATTGCTTCTGCAAGCATTGAAGATGATTTCCGGAAAATGTCTTCCAACCTTCGGCCTTCTTCTTTTCCTCGCTGTCATCAACGAGGTAATGGGAGTAGTTGAGTGAGAGGAGCTTGTATCGCATGAGATTCTGGTGGACCTGGTCGAGCTGCTGCTGAACGCCCCCCACACCTCGCTTGAAGACTCGCTGTTCGAACTGCAAGTGTTGCATTGAAAGTTAGCCTTGTCAAGAAGAGCTCACCATGAGTGTGGCCCGATGGAACTGCTCGTTCTCTTCTCGAACTCGTCCGAGGAATTCCGTCAGGTTAGCCTTTTGGACGAGGAACATCTTGCAGACTTTGATGAAGTCAGCACACTGCATGAGGGCAGCTGTCATGTTCGGTTGTTGGCTGTTCCTGAAATTGAATCCTTTCTTACATTCCCGGTTTCGCAACGTACCACTGTTGCACTCGCTTAGAGATCTCCTCGAGGAGAATCCTGTGCACGGGCAAGATTTGCAGGAAGTGATTGCGAATCTGAGGAAGATGAAGTTATTAAAGGAATGATTTGTACCTGTATGACAGGGTGCACTTGGTTATCGACGTTTCCGAGCATGTCAGCAACTCCTTGTGATTTGGCCCATTCGCCGAGATATGCCGGATAGGTCTAAAGGGAATGTTATTCGTACCAAGTTTCGAACCTCGGCCATATTCACGAGGTAATCGACATAGTTCGCCTGGAAGGTGAGGAATTCATGTGCTGCATAGTGGAGCTTCTTGAGTCGCTTGTCCTCCTCGGGGTCCCCAGTGTTGTAATCAGGAATGTCGCCCCCTGTGGAAGAAGAACTTCGGTCACTTCCTGTCGTCGTTCGACTAATAGTCGAATCTCTGGAAGAAGCAGTTTAAGAGATAGAGATGCTACTATGTACCTGACAGAGACATCGATGAAGGAGTCGGTGCCCGAGTCGGCCAACTCGAGCTCGTCGAGGTTCGTCGGCTTCACCGTCGTTCGAAGCGTGTTCGGCGATGGTGGTTGAAGCTTCTTAGACTCGTCTCGGAGTTTTCCCACGTCTGGAGGGATACTTTTGAGACCATTTTCGGCGTTTGAGCCGTGCTGTGAACGATGAGGACTTCGGGTGCTGTCCCTGAAAGTCTCTTGTTAGTCAAAGAAAATAAAGCTTCATGTAAAGAATGATCAAAATAATTGAAAAACCATACCTAACCATGCCCTGTCGCTTTAGCTCGGCGATGATGCCTTCGTGAATGGTGTTGTCGCCATAGACAAAGCTCGAGTTCCTATAAGATATCCTCACGAATTACGGAATTTTCTTACAGAAAACAAGAAGAAAGAAACGTAAAAGATAAGATGACCCAACTGACATCAATCAATGAGAGAATCGCGTGAGAGTTCCCCCGCTGACTGTTCGGGGGACTGAATCATTGTGACCCCCGCACCGCATATATTCAGGAGCTCCCGTGGACTACCAACAAGCAGTGACATGTTGACACTGGACACCCGCTACAAGAAATGGAGAACTTCAAAGATGCGCATTCCTCGGACGTCAGCTGCCCCAAGTCCTCTTCATCTTTTTCTAAGCACTTAGAGAGACACACCTCTAAGCAGCCGCGAGAGGCGCCCTGACCCGAAAGAACATCGAGAATGCAAAGAAGAAGAGGGGGAGGAGGTGGGGAAAGATCCGGTCGGGCGTTCGCTAATAATGTTTTCCTTGTGCTGCCCGGTTGAGGAGGGGGAACTGAAGATGCAGAGAAGCGACCCACCCGGGTCCCCTTGGAACCGCAATGTCTCTCACCCAAGGTGCGAGGGGGGCGTCCCGGCTACGAGCAGAAATACGGAAAAAAATGGGCTGAGAGAGAGTGGGTAAATAGGCGAGTTGAAGGGGCTCCATGGTCCTCGCTTCCCCCTCTCTGATGCCTCCTCTTAAAGAAAAGAAAAACCCTGCCACGGGTTCACGTGTGCTCTGACTTGGAGAAGAATGAAAAGAGAACCGATGGACAAACATGGGAGGAAGTCGGAAATAAATCGAGAAGGGTCCAAGTTGACCTCCTCTCTCCCTTCAGATGTCAATGATCAAAGCGTGTTGAGGCTTGGTCGAGAGGGGTCGCGGGAGTGAGGGGGAAGATGGTAAATGCGAACCATGTGCAAGGAGTAAATCTGTTTGGCATTCGATGACGTTCTTCCTCTGTCGTGTGAGTGCTACAGCGTCTCGGAAGTTCAAACTGTGATGTCCATTGAGAGACGAGTTCAAAAATGGGAAAACCACAAGGAAGAGAAGGAGAGAGGATTGGCAGAGGTGAGAGGGGGCAGAAGGGACACAGCCCCCGTCTCTCTTGAGTCAGCTCCCCTGACGCACACACAAATGCTCACTCTTCTCGACTCTGCAGAATGGAAAAGGATGCGTAATGCCGCGGATGTAATAGAGCCATTAGCCCCTCAAAGCTGATGAGAATGAATGGAAGGCAAAATAAAAACAAAGAAGCAAGTGACATACCCGTTCTCGTCTTCTTCTTCATGCCAAGCGCCGTAATACGAAGAGGAAGAATGGTTAGAAACAATAGAGTTGAGACGATGTCGGAAGCCGAGGAGAAAGCCGCTTTGAGGGGAAGATGAGGGGGTGAAGGAGCAGGCAGAGTCCCTTCTATCGGGCATTTCACGCATTGCCAATGCCGTTGTTGAATTCCAAACAGAAGAGGGAGGGAGGGCACGTTCAGCTGTGAGAGGAGGTAGAAAGTGCAAACGGACGTATGGAAGAAAGGCTGTGAATGTTGACGATTTATAGGAAGAAAGGGAGGAAGGAAGGAATAGAACACGCGGTCACTAGCTGCTGACAACAGGGGGCAAATGGACGGCGAAGGATGTCTTATGAGGAGGGCGATGGGGGCACGTTCGAGGCCTTTGTTGATCTCGAGAATGAGATGATGAGCCCCTCCTCGAGAGTGAATGAAATGGCTTGTCGAGCATAACAATCGGGTCGAGACGCGCTTACTAAGTTGTCATCCTGCCTGCTTTATGATCAACGAGGAGATCATGCACGAAGCATGTGATGTTTTGGACTAGTGGACAAGGCTGAAGTAAGTAGAGGAATTTTCGAGATCTCAAAGGATGCACGAGGAGAAAAGACTGCCTTCTTTCCTTCTTTGGGAGCATCTTGATCATTCAATCGAGACAGACAGCAAGACTGATCGTTGCTCAAGGCCTAGCAATGTACAGGAAGACTTTCAACGTCAGAGGTGCTCGTGGAGGACTAAGAGGAAGCATGTTCAGCGTTCTTTAAAGCTGTGTGCTTTTTGGATTTCTTGCTCGTTACATGTCAGCCCCTTCCCCTCTTCCCCCCCCCCCCTTCCGCTTGTCGCGCGACGAATGTCTCATCGGGGGAAATTACACTGTCAATTGAGTGCTTATTCGAGAGGAAAAAGGCTTGGCACAGATCACAAGCATCTCATCCAGCCTCCATTCTGCCCATCCACTCAGAGACTCGAAGACAGAATCTGCCCCCTCTCACCTATTTCTTCCCTCGTGCTCAAAGTTTGCGGTGGGAGTTTGCGGCTCGCTGGGGAAGCACTCGTCGTCCTCGCTGTCGGCCGCCTCGTACTGTCCGCCCTCGCTGCTCGATGTCGACACCAGAGATATCGGTCTGGAATAGATCGTCTTTAGTGTGGAGAAAGAAGAGTTGAAGAAGTTTTTGCCATAGGACAAACCTTTGGAAGTAGATTTGATAAAAAGTCATTGTCTGGCAGCAAAGCTTCACAGCTTCAAAAATAGTCAATAAGCATGAGAATTGGCTCGACGGCCGTGGAAAATCATCAACGACCCGCCCTATTGGCGCGTTTGTTCAACTGGCATTGTATAGCAGGGAGAAGCGCGTCGACGAGCTCCCATAGATCCCCAAAGATATGACGAAGCGTAAACCCCAATCAAAAAACAGAAAGAAAAAAGAACCCACCTTCTCGACGTGGAGATATTTTCGAACATCCGAGCCTTGTCCCTGACGGAACTGCGTCCGGCGCCGTTCTTCACCAGGTGAGGCGGAGGAAGAGGAGTTCCGATCTGAAAGAAAAGAACTTAGTTCTCTATGGGGCAACTACCAGAATGGATTGACACAAGAGATAGTTGTTGCCCACAACGTCGAGGAACTCGCAGACCTCTTTGAGACTGCCTCCTTTGGACAGCGGCACGGCACCCGATTCAATGGCTGTTTGACGACGAATCACCCCGCGGCGGACTGGCGAGCTCCTTCTCCATGCACCACTTGTTGAGGGAGGGGGCGTTTGCAGGAGGGCATTCGACATTTCTGTCGATGATCTCCGAGAAAGAAATACTCAGGACCTCAGAATGGAGCAGCGAGTATCGAAGCCCCGAGTCTTAAGGTGGTGAATAGGTGAATAGGACACGGTTGAACGCGGCGGTTGAAGGAATCAGAAAATGAGCCAGCCTCTTTTCCCCCTCGCGATAGGGCCTGGCATTCCACTCAGATGTCTCATTTGTCACATACTCTTCTTCCTTTCTTTTCCAACGTCACGTAAGTTTTATTTTCGTGTTTAGGGGTTGGACGTAAGAAGACGTACCTCACGAACCTCGTCAGTGGATTCCTCGACGGGAGTTGACAATTCACCATCTTCGTCTGAGGAGACCCGTATAAGTGGCGGTTTCGGAGAATTGGGAAGAGGTGGAGGGGCGTTGGCCGACTTCTGAAAAGACTTCTGAGATAGGAAGAGAAGGAACCTTTCGTTTGAGTCGAGTTTTGAAGACGAGAAATTTCATGACTGACAAGAGGAGGGAGGACTGTGAAAGGGAGGAGGGAAGAGGGGAGTCCCAGGTGCGGAAATGGAGTGGAAAGGCGCTCAACCGGGAAAACGACCGTGCCCCTTTCAGACTGCGATTTTCGCTTTGAGGCCCATCACTCCGGAACGGGATCGCGGAGAGATCGAGTCGGCCGTGACACTCAAAATCTACGTTGAATCAGCGGGGGTGGGATGTCAAAGAAGAAAGACAGAGATCCCCTTGTACAGATAGTGTAAATTGGTTGAGAAAACGAGGTCTCACCTTGAGCGTCAAGCTTGTCGGCTTTGGTGCTAGTGCCGGCTTCTTCGGAGGGAAGGGCTTCCGAAACTGAGTGGGGGAGGAGGGATTTGAACGATTGCCTGAAAAGTTGAAATTGAAAAGACTTTTACTGGTGCGCAAATTCTTTATGTTTCCAAACCTGAGGTGGCGGTGGAATCTCAAGCAAACCCAAAATTACAAAACGTGAAGCAACAGATTAGTAAAGGAACGCGGACCGTTAACTTTGTGAGCTGGCACCGGTGGCGGTTCGTCTTCTCGAGGACTCGAGACGGAGAAGGTGGACGAGTGAGGTCGAGATGGTAGCCGTGGAGGGGAAGTCGGAGAACGGCCTCCTCCTCGGTCGGGAATTTCAAGGGAGACATTCCATGTGGGCTTGAGAGTAGCAAGCGGTGGTGGTCGATTCGGAGGAGGGAAGCCGCCTGTACAACATGCAGCCTTCACCAAGAGCAAGAAAGCTACAGCTTGTAACAAAAAATTTGGCTTGTAAGTGGATGAAGCAAACGTGCTAGAGCTTTCGAGGAAGGAACAAACCAGGAGAATTGGTGCTCTTTCTCTCAGCAATTCGTTCAGCGACAGTCCCTCGGATCCTCGCGCCGGGTCGGTCATCCGAGGCTGCAAAGGGGATGTCTCATCTCTTTGTTGCTCATTTCGCAACCACGAAAAGGATATTTCTCACCATGCAGACTGATGTGAGACTTTTTCAAACCCTGAAGAATGTGACTTTGTTGTGGCCCTCAGGTTCCCTCCTCTTTCAGCTTTGCTCTTGATATGGGCTCCCTCATAAAACTCAGACGACGCGTCTCCCCCTCTCTCAAACCATGCGTCATTCTCGCTCATCCTTCTCCTTTCTCTCTACCGAGTATCCCCCTCACACCGAGAGAGGGTTGGAACGGGAGCGCCGTGCCCCGAAAGTCAACTCTCCACCCCGTCCGAGCAAATAGTCCACGAACAACTTTAAAGCCCTTCGAGAAACGATGATTTCATACGGATTAGAGTTACTTTGCAAGAACTTCAGCTATTCAGCATGAATAAACAAGGAAAATAAAACGAATGAAAATGACTCACGAGAAGTGAGGTGAAGTTTCCCCTCGAGTCGCTCTCGGATGGAGCTGACGGAGGTGGAAGGAGCGGAGTCGACGCCCGAAGACGAGGAGGCGGCGGCCACCTCCATGGCCATCGCCGTCGGCCGGCCACCACAAGACTCGCTCACCTCGCGTGTCGTTATCTGAGGGATTCGGTACATTCGAGAGGGAAGAGGGCTCGCTTGGCAACGCGCGCAGACATCAATGCGTAAAGCCACAAATTGTGAAATCGGAGTAGTCAGCTAATAGCTCACGCTGTTAGAGTAAGAAGAGGAGTTTCGTAAAGAAAATTGGCCTGAGGTCACAAGGAAATATTGTAGCTTTTCAGCCAAGGAAAACAAACGATTTCAACATCAAGTTATCCGATGTCATCGAGACAGTGGATTCAATCTGTTCAGCACAAACCAAACACCTGTTCGTCATGTCCACACACGCGGTGTCGATTGACTGATAATTCCGCCTTTGCCTGATGCGTCCCGAAGAGAGAAGGAAGTGATAGGGCGCTTCTCCAAAACGCTCTGAAAGGGAAGGAAGACGAAGAAGAAGCGTCGTCTTTTCCCTTCCACTAATGACTCAGAAGAACGATTGAAGGAAGGTGCGACGAGGCAGGCGGCGGTGACCCGCGGTTACCGAGAAGACGCGGAAGGGAGGAATTTGTCAGAGGGGGACGCTTTGGGAAGGAAGGGAGCTTTTTTTCCTTTGCCGGCTGAAGTGGCCGTTGTAAGCCAAGTAGTGCAGAGTCATAAATCAACGATGTGAGTGGTCAGCGCCAGCATCACGAAACGTGTGCGACTACTTTCTCTGACATGCAACATTTGCAAGAAACGTCATTGCGCGTTCACAAGTGGAACATCTTTGTGGATCCACAACTAGAGAGCATTTACGAGGGACGCCTCCTTTCAGCCAACATGACCCGGTATGAATCAACAGATCGTAAAAGCCCGCCGGGGGTCAACCAAGGCAAACTGGGAAGGAGCATCAAAAGAACTAGGAAGCTTGTAGCGACCACAAACATTCTTGAAGAAGTCGCTTAAGCTGTCTTGTCGGAGAGAGAAAAAGCCCTGAGAAGAGGGCAAAGGGTGAAGAGAATACAAAAGAAGCAGCGAGAAGCGACGACTGACAGCGGAAGACGACGCCTTCGCCGTGTCCCCTGTCGCGGCTGCAGCGAGAGGGAAGAAAGTCAGCAAACAGGCGGCCACCCACTCAACGCACGCGCCGCCGAAGATGGGCTTCTTCTCCTCCTCCTTCTTCCCCTTTAGCGGCTGATCGGCATCACGTTCCTATAGGTCTTGAGCAACGTCAATATTATAGCATGGGACGGGTAAACTTCAACGGGGGAAAGAGAACGGCGAGTCAAGGAACAAAACCTGTAGCGGAAAATGAACGGGGTAGCCATACAGTCTTGGGCAATCGATCGATTGTCTCGGTCTCAGTAGGAGGAAGAGGGGGAGGCCGGGCCAAGGCTTCGAGGACCGCGCGGGTAGAAGCGATCGCTTCTAGGACAAACAGGCTCGGCTTCCTCTTCTCCCGGAGATCCGTCAGGAAAAAAAGAATTGCAGAGAAAAATATTTGAGCCTTCCGAAACAGTGAAGAACGAGAAGTCAATGCGAAGACCGGTAAGGCGCCAGAGATGAAGAGAGAGGATGAGTAGTTGGTGTAACTGGTGGTCTCCTCTCTTCCATGAATCATCGAGTTCAAGGTTGCAGATGGTCAAACAGACGTTACGACAACGAAATTACAAAGAATAAATAAAAATTGTGAAGAAGCAACAAGAAATAGAGAAAACCACAAAATAGTGTGGAGGCTAAACGCATGCATGACGAGTGGAGAGGTATTGGCGTCGTCAAAGGGGAAGGGGGCGAACACGATGGAAAAGGCGGCTGCTGAGTCATCGCCGTCTTGTCGCCCCGCGCCCGCGCCCGCCGCACGCTTCTCTCTCCCCCTCTCCTCTTTCTCTCTCTAGAGAGAGAGATGGAAAGAGAAACAAGAGAAGAGGCCACCTCCTCTCCTCACCACAAACTCCGATGCAGCACTGGAATTGGAGAGGAAGAAGAGAAGAAGAGAGAGGCGAGGCGGGAATAGGTCTCAGTCATCATGTCTCCCTCGGATCATCAAGGGTCAATCACCCGGGGAAGGACAAACACAGCGGAATCCTCGCGTGGTCAGAATGCTTTAGAGAGGGGGACTCGTTGAAAGAAGGCGGAAAAGAAGGCAATCAAACAATTTCACAACAACGAGGCGAAAGAGAAAGAGAGAAGACCCATTGAGGACCCGTTTGGGGAGATGAGAATAGCGGCGGGGGAGGAGGAGGAACTTCCATCTTCTTCGTCCATAGTTCAAAGCTGGGATCAGGGACGTGCACTACTAGATTACGGGCAAAGTTATAGAGGTAGAAATTTCAAGAAGACGCGAAAAAGTCAACACCGGAAGCGGGTTCTTGAGTGGCCGAGGAGGTGGTGGGCGCGCCTCCTCCGCATTTGATCCTCCGGCACTTCAGAAGAAGAGAGATCTTGAGTCGAGGAGCTACTCGTCACTTCTGGCTTCTCACGTTTTTGCGGCCGCTCAGAGTCAATGACGTGAAGGAACGAATTGTAGATCGGCAAAAGATCTCGGTCGATTTGTGCTAGTAGAGATCTCTTTCAATCAGGGACGTTCACAAATTTCTCTAGTTCAGTTTCTTCTCATTTCTTTTAATTTGGCCATGCGCGAGAAAACATTTTCTTGTTTATCGATGGAATGGTTGCTTAGAAGAGATGGCCGGCCGGCTTCTTGTTGTTGCCGACGAAGAGATGCGTGGAAGTCTCTTCCTTGTCCCTGTGGAAGGCGAGGCGCACCGTCGTGCTGTGGTCCGAGTACTCGTAGGCGCGGCCGTCTTCCAGCGCCTCGTAACTGTTTGCTTGCTTCTCTTTGGTAACGAGGTACCGGAGGCTGCCACGGCCGCCCTCGTCACGGACATCCAAGTCGATGAGGGCCGTGGCCTTCCCGCCGTGTAGCTTCTTCTTGCCCTCCAAGTCGTGGACGACGACGCCCGGCTTGACGAGGTAGCCGCGGAGGGCCAGCTCGTCCTGCGTGATCGGCCGCGACGAGTAGCGGTGCTTCGGGGTGGGCGACGGGAGAGTTTGCAGGTTCAAGACACTGCAAGGCTCTTCTCTTCTAGAGGAGTCCCCACTGCTCGGGACAGGGCTGGCAGAGCGGATGGCCGAAGTCGTCGATGAAGCCCTTCTCGTGCATGGCCACCTCGTCGGCGGCGGCGATCGCGGGCGGCAGGTCGGGCGGCGCCGGCGAGCTCTGCAGCGCCTCCACGGCGAGGTCCGACAAATGGGCCGGTGCCGGCGCGATCTCCGGACTTTAGGAGTTCTGCTTCTTAAATGTGACAGACTTGGCCTTGTAGCCGGCATGGAAGACTTCGAAGGGAAGACTCGAGGGCGGAGGCGGCACGACGCTGCGACGCTCCTCCTGCGGGTATAGTAAGGTCTGCGGCGATGGCGGGCCGAGGCCCGACGAACCAGGCCGGCGGCCGAGTTGACGCGGATGCGCAGGCTGCGCCTGGCAGACGGCGGTGTCGACATCTCAGCTGCGGGAAGAGAGAAGAGAAGAGCGACGATCCCTCAGCAACGACTCGTAACGAATGAGCTCTCCGAGCAGCTCGCCTTATGCAGAGTCGTTGGATCGCCGATTTGTTTTCATGAAATCGTTCTTCAGACAATCATGAGTGACTCACAGCGTTTTCTGCGCGGCTGAGAGAACCGAAAAAGACGAAGGATGGATGGGGCGTATTTTCGTAAGGAAGGGCGCCCAGGACAAACGGAGCCTTTTGCAATGTTTGGATATTGTAAGCGCGTTGAATTTGAGTAAATAGGATGTACGGCTGTCAACAAAATTGTTTTAGAATAGAAATACCGATGAGCTTGAACATGGCTGAACCTTCAACGGATAGAATTGAGCTTGTATGTTGTTCGCTTTGTGAAGTAAACTTTGTTGCAGATCATAAACGCTGGTTCTAAAGGCAAGAAATCATTCTTCGTTAGTGCCGAGGCGATCGCCACGGTAAGCGTACGAGAAAAAGGTCTCCATGATCTAGATTTGTGTCGAATTCGAGAAATCAGCCTTCATGGTGAAGGCGCCCGGCGTGGTTCAACTCGGCTATGTTGAAGCGGAGAGAGTTTCACGCTTTCTTCAGGTATTCTTCCATTTTCATCTCCATCACTTCGTTTAACTTCTAGAGTAACCGTCCTGAACATTGTCAAATCACCAAGGAAAACGTCTGTACTCTCACCGTTTTAGCCTTTCAACTCGAGTACAATCTTCCTTCCTTTGTCGATAATGAATTTAGTGAATGGCTCCTCCTTCAACGTTGCGAAGACTTCCTGCAAAAGAGTCTCGTTGAACTCCCAAATCAACAGCTGAAGAAACTCTTCGAGTTCTTGGTAAAGTTCGAAAAGTTCTTTGGCGTCGACTCCTTGTGTATCCCAGTTTTCCGTACACCCGCAATGTTGCAATATTTTCCATTTAGGCGAAGAAACATCCGAACACGACTCTCTTCACTTTACTTCAAGCGCATATTTTGACCAATTGGTCGGCACTCCAAGTACGCAATGCATTTACGATAGCGATTTCAGAGAAAAGAATTGCAACTTCCCAATTACCTTCAGGAGAAGTTAAAGAATTTGTCACGGATTGAGCGCGAAGAGGCGACTTCTGCCGTACCAGAAGAAGCTCTCGAAAAACCAACGCCCGTGTGTTTGAGGACGGAGTTCGTTTTGCCTCATTTCGATGCCGAACGCCTGGAAATATCGGAAAGTTCTTCGATGAACAAACAAAGTCTCCCGACTTCATCACTCAAGGTACTGAAACGTGGCTGTTTTGAAATGCTTCTAGGATCCACTGACAATTCTGATAAGCGACAGCCCTGCGGCGCCCTCATTGAATAGCTCGAATCATATCGACGGTACTATGGCGGCAGCCAGGGCTAAACCCGCAACTTCGAGAACTTCTAATCGAGCAGGAAACCCGAATTGCTCATCTTCGACCAAGGTGTGCGACTTTATCTCCGAATGAATTGCCCAGAAGCAAAAGCTATGCGCTGAAACCACATTAGACGCACAAACAAGACGCTTCTTCGTTTGGAACGAACAAGGCGACGTCTTCATTGACATCGAACGAAAGCTGGACAAATCCTACGACCTCGAGAGTCTTGAAGTGATGTCTCTCGTAAAGTTAGTGCTCGAAAAGGTCTGTTTAGTTTACTTACGATTTTCAATTTCCTTCTTTTAAAGACTCTCCAAATGGACAATGTGACGCAACTCACTAATAATTCACGGAAGAAAAAGTCTTGGGATATGTATATGTGGGCGGAGAACCTTCACTCCATAATTGGCAAGCTATTGTCGCTTTCTTAAACGTGGCTTCAGCATTTGTGACTAAAGTCAAAAGCCTTGAGTTGGAGGATGTTGAAATTGAAGTCCTATCGGCGATCGACGAAGGATTGTGTCGAAGTCAGTATTTGAAGTGGAAGCGTACAAGCCGAAACAAGGCGACGACGCGCTTTTTCATCTGGAACAACGAGGCTGATGTGTACATCGACATCGAGCGACGATTTCGCTTCTGTCATCCAGACACCTTTCCAGTGAAGGATTTGGTTAAGATGATACTCGAAACTGTTTGTTCACTCATTCACCAGATTTACCTTGTTTTAAAGACTCTTCCCGAGGACCATATACCAGAGATCGAGTGGCAGCAGAACTTCGATACAATTGTCGGCAAGTTTTCTCGAGCAGAAGCTCAGTTTTAGGATACGTAAGTAAAGTGAGACGAAGAAAAATAGATGAGGTGAGGGAGGAGGTGCTAGCGTTAATGGATGAAATCAGGGAGGAGATGCTAGCGATAATGAATGAAATCAGGTACAGATGCACCGGACGTACTTATAACTTTGAACCTTTTCAGCAATCGGGCTGGCCAGAGAAAACAAGGAAGTGACGGTTCGTCTACTCAAGACATTGCAGTAAACACTAGTTAATGTCTTCTAAGACAAGTGTTACTTTGGTGAAAGCGTATTGTATTCGTCTAAAATGAATGTATCGTAAAAGTGTGCGAAATCTGAGACAAGGCAACACAACTGATAAAGCAAGGGATGAGAGAAAGGGAGAAAGTTAGATGATTGGAGGAATCAGCGAGAAACAGAAAAGAGGAGTCCAAAATAGTTGAATGGCTATTGCGAAGTGGAATACTTTGTTGAGGGAGAGACAGAGGGCGCCGAAGATTGTATTAAGACGCTTCAATCTTCACACTCGACCAGAAGCGAGACCGTGCCTCAGGATAGTCGATGGGGACTCGTCGCGGCGGTTCCTCTGGCGGGTGAGAAGGTGGCCTTGTACCTGACGATGGACGTTCATTCCCTTCACTTGAGAGTGGCAGATAGATATAACCATTCAACACAATCTTGCCCTTCTGATTTTCAAGGTTAATGAGCTTTGCCAAATCTCCCGACCTCGACAACAGACCACGTCTCCAAAATGTGCTTCCGAATCGCCTCACAGAGGATTGTCATAGGGTGCTTCTTCGCCTAACAATGTTCTGTGAGATTTGAGGGCTTCAAACGCACCAAAAACTCAAACAAAAGTTTCATCTCGTTCTTTGGCAGCTTGTCAAGATGCACTGGCAAGATGTCCGCATAAATCTCATGAATTCGCCTCTTTCTGAAAACTCTCAAATAAAGCGTCAAAGTGTCAACGAACTCCAATTCAAAGGCAAGAATGGCTAGACGACAGGCGCTTCGGAATGTTACACGTCGCAGTTCTGGTTCATTGCTCTGAAATTGATTTCGAAGATTATGAAGAGGTACATATTACCTGAAGAAAGGTTTCAATGTCTTCCGCTTCCACGAATGGCATTTCAACGATCGTCCTCTCGACGTCTTTCACCAAATAGCCACAATCTGAGAATCTTAAGGAGATCTGGAACATTTCTCGCTTTCGACTTTTATACATGTGCAACCACGTACCGCAGCCATTTTCTCAGGACTCACGTATAAGGTGTGATCTGCCTTTGAGTCAGTAATTTGCTGCACAAAAAGTTTGATTAACATAGAAAGGTCACTTACAAGTTCAATGAAGTCGTCCTCCGATGCCATTTGTCTTGAAGAAACTGAATCTAGAGATTAATTTGCTGCCAGATGAAGCGAACTTCAAGACGAAGACTCCGGCCACGAAATTCGGGCATCAACAGTGAGTGAAAGAATGAATCATCGGCAGCTCAGTCATAAATCCCTTAGATCAATATGAGATGGTGCCCATCGAGCGTGCCCTTCAGTACTAGAGCGGCAATGTATGCGGGTGAGCTGAAAAGCTTCCAAACAAAGTGCTGTCGACAGCGAAGGCTCAGGAGAAACAGAGAATGTTTCGGGGCTCTCCTCTTCTTCAGAATGCGAGGATTAGCACGAATGTCTTCAAGGTCAGCCGCAATTTCCGACATTCACTCGCTCGAATGCCCGCCGTTGGCGAGCTTTACCGCACCTCCATGGTGGCCGTCTGTAGTTATCTCTGCAACTGTACTCGGCTAACTGAGAATGGTTAAATAAGAACCAAGCAAAATTAAAGTCAACAACAAAGTGAACTAATACGGTAGCAGAGTTGATAGAAGAGAGTGAAAAAAAATGAGCAGATGTGTGTTCACCGACGGCCATCGCTGCCCGCCATCAACCCCAAATTTGGACCTCGAAGAGAAAAAGAGGTGCCCCTGTCCCCATAACGAGTGAAGACTAAGACTACTACGAAGAGGGCCCGCCGTGTCGGCGTGACAGGTCGAGTGAAGAAAACAGCGTCGGGCGATAGTATCGACGCCGCCACCAGTAGCCTCAGCCACGTTGAGTTAGGCCACAACGGACACGGACTACATTTCAATCCATCAAGCGAGGTGAGCAGGTCAATTTATGAGCTTTGCGAGGAAAGGAGACTAACATTCAATGGGGAGAGGATAAGTGTTACGCGTTTGTCCTCATGGTTGATTACTCTACTAACATAAATTTCGTAAGATCTCATAAGTGACTGAAATTAGAAAACTGAAGAGCGTCAGTTGATGAGGACATCGAGAAGAGTTCGAGCTGAAATGGAGACCGTCTCTAGTGTCACGTTCCTTCTCTCTCAGGGAAAGCGATCTTCAATCCGTGTCGCTCTCTCGCTTGTTAACATTCCCTTCTCATCTCTCTTCGCTCAATTCTCCACGAGGCTGTCATTCTCCATCAATCATCGACGTCCTCAATTTCCCAACTTTGGGTGATACTTTGAGGTCTCCATCCTCTCTTTGATCCCTCGCAGCCTTTCCCTTTCCCACAATTTCATATTTCCCCCGTTCCTCACGCCCCGATGCCCCTCGAGGGTCATCATCACTTGTCGAAGGGCGCCGAGAGAAGACTCGCCTGTCCCTAATGCGCATGCGGTTACGCGATCGTCTTGGCGGAGTCTTCTTCCCTTGTCGCCCCCCGCCGTGGCCCTCGCCGGGCTCCCCTCTGGAAGACCCCATGGAGCCCCTGGAACCTCCGTCCCCTCTCACCCACACAAACTCCCTCCTGGCTCAACTTTTTCGAGGCTATCGTCCTGGCGGATCGTAGTCGGCGGGCGAGGCAGCCGCCGGCCCCTTCCCAAGAAGGCAGGAGGCGCGACCTCCTTTACCCTCGCACCCGCAAGTCGCACCTCCCCCAGTCGGCTACCCTCCTCACTCTCAAGACCCCCTCCCGAATACCCGAGTAGAGAGCCCCTTTGAAGTAAAGGGCTGTCGGGGTCTCTATCCTTGGGCTTTGTCCTTTCTCGGTACGTGAAGATTGTCTTCTCGAGAGACTCCTTGATGGTCTCGCGACACGGTTTCACTAACCGTTTTATGAGGCGTGGTAGTGAATCCGGGAGAAAAAGAGGCACAGAAGGAAATCTTCCTCTTGAAGTTGATTTTCCGCTCTGCCCTTGACATTTCCGGTTGCTTCTTCATCTTCAAACAAATTCTTTCTTGGATGCCTACCAGAAATCGATTCAATTGCCTTAGCCTAAAGTGTCTTTGTCGAGGCGGCAAAAACCAGACTTTCCTCATTTTGCTCCTTCTTGCAGAGGAGTCTTGCTTTTGGAGAGTTTTGCAGCTTTAGACTACCAGCTTGTTGCCCCCTTGTTGGTTGTCCTGGTGGGTCCCAAGGCATCTCTCGAGGTTGAGAGAAGGGTCATAAAAGCGCGTACACGGCCATTTAGTGGTCAACGCAACGTGAAACCGATTCGAGGCGGGGGGATTTTCGGGTCGAGAAAGGAGAGGAAGGGAGGAGGAGGGATCGTCTTCCTTCCTCGTCCTTCCTCCTTCTTTCCTTCCTTCTTCTCATTCCACACCGAATTATAGACCGTGAGACCCCTTTCAGAGCAGAAACGGTCTCCCGTTTTTGTGCGCGCCCAACTCATTCCAGATGTCGCAATGCGCCTTGGGAGGAAGTCCTCCCTCTTGGCCGGTTGAGAGGAGGCGAGAGAAGTTTGACCTAATGGGGGAGGGGAGAGGGAGGCAGAATCCCCCATTGTCTCTTCTCACGCCTTTCACTTGCAAGAATTCTCGCCGAAGGCGTCGATGAAGTCGGATTGGGGAGGAGCGGTTTCAGTTCGGTGATTTTGATGACGGCTGCCAAAACTTTTAGTTTCTGTTCATTCTCTTGCACAGTTCATCGTCATTGAAAGCTTCATCGAAAAGACAGTCTCTATGTGATGCAGCTAGCCAAATTGTGGAGCTGCCTTCTTCTCTCCTCATATAGTGATTTTCGACTGACCTTGTTGATTCGTTTGCCCAGGCACTGAGCCAGTTTCTGTCGCGTTCGTCTTCTTAAGCAGCCGATCTCTTATCTCACTTTCTTCGACGAAAGCTTTCCCCTCCTCAAAAACATCATGTGCTTCATCTTTTTCGTCTGTCCACTTGAGAAGATTCAGCGATGCCCCTTCTCCCTCCTCGCCACTTGGGGCGAAAGTGGAAGAAATGTCGCGATTTGTGTGAAAAAGAAGCCGAAACGACTCCTTTCGTGTTCATCCCTTCAAACTCTTCAGGCATCTCCTTGAAACGCTCGTCGCCTCGTCCTTTTGGAAATCTTCGCTTCACTTCGAGCGTCGACTTCAACGTCTCCCCCTCCGTCATTCCATGGTCGAACATTCCTAGAATGCTACTCCCTATGAATTCCTATTCTATATTCTCACATTACCGATTGACGATACTAGTTTTTCTCATCGGGATCTCTTTCTTTCATGGTGAGTCGATATTTGAGCTTTTCGTAAACGAAAATGACTGAGTTGATTGAATTCACAGAAAAGGTTGGCTAGACCATGAGTGAGTGAGTACCAGGATGCGTTGAGGTCCAAGTGCGTGAGGCCGACGAGGCGAGGCGGCCATTGAAAGGGGATCCCTCTACTTTGTGCGTGGGATGAAAGGGCCACTTTTGTGAAGTGAAAAACATGAAAAACGAGACAGAACGAGTCTCAAAATACAAAGGGGAGTGAAGAGGGAAAAAGACCTTAGAATCCGTCCTTGAGTCTCTGAGTGAGAAAGATGATGACGGTGAATATTACCTCTGCATTTCGATTCGAATGATGAACTCGGTCAAGCAGGCCAAAGAACTGTCAGTCCAGCTCACTTTAGCCCCTTCCTCCCCCGTTCCGTTGAAATCAAGGCCTCCCAGGGGGTCTAGAGGAATGCCGTAAGGGCAATCCACTGAAAGGGGCACTGGTTCGCCTTGAGGAAAAAGACGCCGAAAACAAACTTGACTTGAGACCTCCGAAGGGTCATTCAAAAGAACCAAACAACATGAAATGTAGGGTGTTCACGTGAGATATCCGCAATTTTGTTGTAGACGGAAATGTCTGCGTCTGCGAAACTGTGCGTTCTTGAAAGTCTGGCATTTTAGCTATGAAAATGAAGCTATGCGGATAACTGGCATAAGATTCACAACATGAAGCTTCAGATAACTTCGGATTGGTCAGAGCAACTGAAGTAAGAAGATTACGGAGAGAAGATGAGGTAAGGCCTTTTTTTGTGTACAAGGTTATTGGATTGGATCACTGAAGGAAACTGGAGTGCGAAAGAAAATCTGCTTCTTTCAGGCGGCAACCTCTTTAGGCTCTCAGCCAGCCACAAATCAAGACCTCATAAGAGCATTGAATCTAAAGCTCGAACTTGTAAGTTCATTGAACTGGGCAGATTTTAAACCTTTCAGATTCGAAAACGATACCAAGAGGTGAAGGAGGAGTATGCTCGACAGAGAGTAGCCGATCAAGCACGAGAGTTCAGAAGAGCCCCGACAAGACATCCCGATATGACTTACGGTAAGTGATCGGACAGCTCTTTATGGTGGAAGTGTTAGCTTTTCCCGTGAGATACGAGCAGAGGAACGACGAGAGTCCAATCTCCCAATGGAGAGACGTCACACCAACTTCTCAAGACAGACGAGTCTACGCAGCGCCTTCACGAAGCACATCGCCTTGGTTAGAACCGAATGAAGGTGAGAAGATTTGAGGAGACGGTCATTTTTCAGTTTCCGCTCCTTCTCTTCCACCACATCAGCCGGCGTCGAGATTGACTTCTCCCCCAGTGGAAGTCACAACAGACGAGCCTTTCCCTACTCCCGGCCCTCTTTTTGGTCAAAGTTGGATTCCCATCGAGACCGTGCCATTGCCTGGTGAAGAGTCGCTTCAGCAAGTCCACCAAGCAGTTCAAGAGACTCAATCACCGAGACTGGCCAAAGTGAGCATTGGAGGAAGACTCTCTGATCGGATAACGGCTCAAACAACGACGACCGCCCCTCCATTCGAACGGGCGACGAATCCGGCGAGCGTCGACTTCGGCTTCCAGACTTTTACTCCAGTGACGGATTCGTCTTCATCTCCACAAACAACGGCTTTTGCTGCTCCAACACTCATTCCGCCGACGGACGAAGCAATTCCCTGGGTTCCCATTGATGGTCCACAAAGAACCATTGCACCAGGGCTGATCCAGCCTCAGCCACCAGAGAAGAGTCCACAACCACCTGGCACAAGAGATCCTTCGACGTTTTCCATGAGAGAATTCGCTCAGAGCTTCAAGGCTGTGGAGACAGTCTCCTTCCCTGGAGAGCCTTCCTCCACTCAAGCTCCGGTGACTCCGGAAGAAGTTCACCAAGTCGTTCCAGTTGAAACTTCGTTGATAACAGAAGGAACGCAAGAGCCACAGGACATCACGACCTCATGGTCGCCAGCCTCGTTGCCGACAAGAAGGCATCGCAAGAAGCTGAGGAAGAGGAAGAAGCATGGAAAGAGGAGAAAGATCGTAGCGAATAGCATGGAGCGAGTGCCCTTCCATGTTCGACCCGTGCCACCGTCGCGGCCTCCAGCCCTCGCCTCGACTATCCCACCGCAACCCGTGGAAACAATCGATTTGTCGACGAGCACAAATGTGACTGCTGATGGACAATTCAAGGGCGTATTGGAACCTTTGAAGGCCTCTAAAATGGTGCAGGAATATTTCCGAACCAAGACCACAGGAGCACCAGAGAGCACAACAACAACGGCAAGGTCGACGCCGAGATTTCGAGGCGTCCTCGAACCGCTGGAAGACCCGCAGTTTGAAGTCTTGAGGACTTCCACGACCGCCCCTTTCGTGTCGACGGACGACTCGAAGAAGAAGTTGGAGGTGCATGAGGCGGCTGTTGGACAAGATCTCCCAATGGGAGTTGGAATCACCGATAAACCTCTTCGTACGAGGTCGGACGACAATTTCAAACAGTTGGGCAAGAGGTTGGTCTTCTTCCATTCTAAGCATCCGACTCTTTTCCTTTTAGCGATTACACTCCAAAGACCTTTGCTTCCTCGAGTGTCTCGCCGGTGCCTCTTCGAATCAAGGGGAGATCCATGAAACCCGCAATTGGTAGGCGTTGAAAGTCATTCTCCAATGCTTTCTCAGATTGGAAGCTTCCACCTGGTGTGGTTAGTGCCGAAAGCACGCCAGTGAAGCGAAGACGGCCACCTCTGGACTTCTCAACGACTCCGGCGAAGCAGCGCGGCTCGAGGACCAGAATCGCCACGCAGGTCAGCCGAGTTCCAACAATAAGAATTGATTCTTGAGAGGGGGAAGAAGAGGCTTTGCCAAACCAATAAACGAGTTCTTCTTCTGTTGAAGTCATTGAAAGAGAGTTCAGGAGAGCATTCCTTCGACCGGCTTCTTCAACGAAGTCCCTCCGGTGATAGTCAGCGATCGCCGTCGACTCTATCAACGTTTCCTCATCGCCCATATTCAAGACGGCAAACAACAGAATGTAAGAAGGGGATGACCGCAAGACGTTTTGGATCGCTTCAGGTCAACGAACCGAAAGATGTCAATCCCGAAGGAGTCCCGCAATCGACGGAGAGAACCACACTTCAACCGCCGGTCACCGAAGCGTCAAAGGGATCAACCCCGCTCGTGTAGAATCTTTGTTTTAATGCACAACTGCCAGAAATTCTCCTTACTGAAACGCTCATCAGACTGTTACCTTTGCTTAAAGTATCGATTTCAGTGATGCAGCCACAAGTCGTCTGCCGCGAATTCGTTTCGCACCTGCCTACGAGGCTGTTCTGGAGCAACGACGACGTTTCCTCACAACACCCACACCGAGGATTGGAGGAGGAAGGCAGTTCGACTTGGTGGAGCCGAGAATCTCGAGAATCGGAAGAATCGCTGGCTCCCCGCTTGAACCTTTCTCCACTGAGAGACGAGCCCAACGACAGCTCATTCGACCCGTGGCCATTTCCCAGTTTGGAGCGACTCAAGAGCTCGATAACATCAATTCTAAAAATGATACTTGGAAGGTAGTCGAGACGTTGCATCCCAATGCTTTCAGAACCGAGGAGAGTCCGGCGTGAGGAGCTACAGAGCCGAGCCCACGACTCGAACATTGCCAAAGAGCAGATCTTATGGTGAGACGACAGGACGTGTCCAGGTTCAGTCTTTCACAATTGAAGATTGAGAATTGTTAGGGAGTAAAAATTCACGATAACGAGATGCGACACATCAAGCTCTCGTACGCGAATCAGAAATCGAGGCCCGAGAAGTTGGAGCCTGTGAGGTGGACACCGGAGACGGACGAGCTCGTCAATGATCTCAATGGTTTGTTTGTCGAACCTGGAGAGAAAGTGTTTTAGAAATGGTTTCGTCGAATGATTTAGTGGCGGATTCGTTGATTATTCGACATGAAGAGTTTTCTACAACGCCGTCGACGACGACGA
>JAQIXL010000960.1:0-22552 GCA_034700245.1 Poikilolaimus oxycercus
CATGTACAAACTGTGCTGCGAGCGCGAGCGAAGCGAGCGCGAGCAGCACAGGTTGTACATGCACACACAGTCTCTCTGCCACCATCTATAAAATAATTCTATTTCGAGACCAACATTTCGCGGCTCATCTCTGGGCGCCTCGCGATCGACAATTGATGACGTTTCCTTCCCTTTAACAACAAGTTATTTCTTTTCAAATTAAAACACGAAACACTAATAAGAGATGCTTTTGAAGTGCTTTATGCGATGACTTCGGGGTGGATTATCCACCGTTCTCTGGATAGCACCAGCAAGAGGACGAGCAGATGCACTTGAAACCCGCTTTGCATGGCGGATCCCACGGACGGCAAGGGTCTCTCCACGCCAGGGCGCCTTGTTGATCGATAATTATGAGCAGCGTGAAGCAAACGATGAGGAGAAGTTGCGTCAGTTGCATGACCTCTGAAAATTGGAAACTGTTTAACAGCTTAAAAAAGAAAGAATCGGGAAACAGGAGTGGAAGACTGAAGGCCTTAACGCCGTCAGGCCGCATCGCACAACAACAGGCGGCCAAGAAAAGCAATGAGCCTGAAGGAAGAGGACTTCATCGACACTTCGACACTTCAACGATGCCATTAAATATTTATTTTCTTCATGAAATCTCCATTGTAAGTCACATCAATTGATGAATGAACACTGTTAATTAAAAAACTTTCGTTTTGAAAAACGCTGTTCGATTTCAGCTTATGTGGTTAGCGTCAATAAATCCACCACGTCTCTTGCATCTCGCGGTTCGGACATCTTAGAAAGGCTTATTAGAAGATGCTTATTACGACCGCTTGACGAGTGAAAACATTTTTCCTGGATAGTATAGCTCTTTTTTGTCTGTGCCATCTCTTGTGGTTGAATTCGAATAATGCATGCTCGAAAAATTCTGCAGCTCCAAGATTTGTCTCATAAGTGCTTGAAGAAGTTGGCATTGGTTAAACAACACGAACTTTTGTCGGTCTTAAAACGTCAATGGACAACTATTGTCCATGAAGTTCTGGCCGAGTCTATAGCGACGACGAACAGGAAGTCTACAATTGAAGGAAGGAAAGGCCCTCGTTTCTGTTCGTGAATCATCTTTCTTCCGCGACGTTGCCTTAGATGAAGAATGTTATGAAGGAACAAGGCTGTGATTTTGCGAAATCCGTTTCCAAACCAGAAAAAAGTGATTCCATTTAGCTGGGGTGTTACGTAGGGGGGGGGGAGTGTTTCTCGTAACTATGAAAAGTTTAAAACTGGATGTGAGACTCCAGGGAGAAGGCCAAAATGTGGTAAAATTTTTATCCTTCAAAAATCTTGAGCTCCTTCAGTTCTTTTGAACGCAACCTTTAGGTCTTCCTTGATTGCAATAAAATTCACGCACTCCTTCTGCGTTATGGCTTCGTAGCTCTTCAAATCATAAAACTCCTTCACTTTTATACTTGTCATGCCCTCGTCAAACTTTCAAAGAGGAATGGGGAATGTAGTTTTACGAACGATTTCTCCAGCAGCATCAGTCACGCAGAAAATCGTTTTGGAGATTTGTGTTGAAATCCACTGTGTGTTTAACTGCTATCACGGGAACTTTCAGTCCAATGAAATGAAGAGTTTGACTACTGCTGGCATTATCAATCGACGGAAATGATCCCTACTGATCCATTCACATTGTATGTCTTATACTTCATCGCACGACGTAGTACTTTTTGAAAGTCTCTAATTGCGTGTTGAGAATTAACTTATTCGTGAAAATCTTGAGTCCGACTTTTAGGGCATTGCAATCATTTCAAAATCCACGCGACCTCCTCTCATTGTAACTTTGTAGATATTCCAGTTGACAAACTGTATTGACGTATGCCATTTTGATGATCTTGTCGCACACAAAAACAATCCGACCCACGGGATATAGATTGTTAAGTTTCAAAGCACTTGACGTCTTTCGACAAACGATGCGTCCACTGATGACGCGGCATGTGTTGAAGTTGACCATTTGGTTTGAACACTTGATGTGCCAAAGGAGACAACTTGTCCAGGGAATGCGATGGCTCATTAGTCGCGTTCCAATGCTAGACCATTTAAGCGAAATTTCGCAATTGGAATTCTGCTGCTTCGAACAGGTCAATCGATGGGAAATACGCCGTTGTAGTCCACCGCTGCTATGGCGATGGAAAGGGGTCTTCGAATTAATTCCATCTTTCAAAATCAAGAACAGCAACGTCGCAGCTATGGCGACGCCGAACAAAACCTGTCTATGAAAAAAGAGGAAAGCGGGCGCTTGCCTCAGCAGCCGTCCTGAGTCATCTCTCCTTCGACCGTGTCGATTGTATGGAAGGCATGAAGGGCGACGCATTGTGGGCGTTTTGCCTTTCTAAAGTTGAACTCGTTAGAAATTTATCAGGCTTTCATGCGTAAACAATTTGCTTCCGAATTTCCACGAGTTTTCGTTTTGAGATCACCTCCGCTGTGTCTGAGACACAAGTCTGAAATAATTGTCAGCCCGTGAGAACATGCAAATTATTGGCGAATTGAGACGACGTGTGACCGTGGGGGAAACTGCAACGGACTATAGAGTAAAAAACAGCGCACCTCATAGGGGACAAACAAGGCAGCAGCGCAGAAGGCATTAGAAGGGAAAAACAGTACTGCCGCTTCATTTATGCGCTTGGCAACAGCCGAAATCACCATAGATGCGACCTTTTCAAAGAAAGGCTTGAGATGCAGTCGCTGCTGCAAAAGCCACTGACGCCTTCAATAAGCGCTTTTTTCTTGAGATAGGATGGAGAATTTTACTCGAGATTGCGGTGGAGTGACGTTTCCCGGGTGTCGGGGGAGGGGTCCATGAAGGTGAAGCCCGGTTTTTGTTACGATAATTCTCGCGCCGATATAAAAAAAGGTTGAAACTGTTTATTATTTACAAAGAATTAGCGGAGGAGAGAAATATTTCTGCACTCATCGACGGAAAGCATTGAACGAGAAAGATTAATCATCAAATTAATCGCAGCGAGCTTGTCCGAGGTCACTGACTTTCCCGTTATGATATCCGCGTGATGCACATTTATTGCTCAATTGAACTCCGGAGATTTTAGACTTGCGTGAGTGCTAGCAATCTGGCAGATTCCGAGAAATTAACCGAATTGGAAGTTTTTGTGCGATTTCTTTCGCTATTCTTGCAAATATTGATGATACAACCCTTTTGGGGGCGAGAACGCAGGCCATTTTTTTCTTTCCACACGATGAAATTCTAGAGAAATTCATGATATCAAACCGACAATCGTAAATTGCGGAATTTAAAATGCTCCAAAAAATACGTCGGCTCATGGAGAATTTCTAAGCGTCAGTTTTTAAACTATTAAAATAGCTGGCGTTTTAAGCAATTTTTCGATGTCATTGTGAACATGAAAAGAAGTAAATTTCTAGATTGATACTTGCTGAGAAGCATCCACTACAGTTATCAGACGACTATTGTCCATAAAGCTGTCGGCGCGTCTATAGCAACGACGAACAAGTCTTCAATTGAAAGAAGGAAAGGCGCCCGTTTCTGCTTCTGAATCATCTTCCTTGAGCGGCGCCGCGTCGGGTGGTGAATGCAATGAGGGAAAAACAACATTGACTGTTTCGCAAGATCCGTTTTCACCTCATGGGCCTTGCTTCAAGCGAAATGATTGAATGTAGCGAGTACTTTGTCTTTGTCTTTTCACCCATAGACAGGCTTCGGGATTGTCGAATTGCCATTATCAGTTGGATAGGAGAATAGTATTTTTCGTTGTATAGCTTTCGTGTAAACGGCGGATCTTTGGGTGGCGAAGGAGAACTGAACAACACGTTTGACAGAACGTTATTGATCAATACTAGTTCGTATAGCGACAATAAGCAAGGAGTTTTTTGTGGAAGAGAAAAAACCGACAATGCTCCCAAGTCCTTGTGATTCATTCTTCTTCCAACTCAAGCAACGCCGAGAAATTTTCACACTAATGCAATTAGTGAAGTAGGCAAACTCTTACAGGACACATTCATGATATGGCAGAATTAACATGGGCGCCTCATCTTGTATTCATTTGGTTAAGGTTTGTTTGCCTTCAGCGACAGCAAGCAATCTTTTGCATTTACGCATCCTGACAAGAGGCTTGAATGCGCCATTTTGGCCTGATCCGGTGACAACAATCGAGATCAGAATATTTCGAGCGTTGATTGACATAAAAGTTGACCTGGAATATTTTTCAGCTCCATGAATGTTTGTTCGGGTGGCATAGCATTGGTCGAAAGTGCACCGCTGAGAACTACAATATTTCTTCGACGCCATCTGATAAGAGTTCAAATAATCAAACACTAGAAGGCAGCAGTCCGTGAAATGACATTGACCTCTGGCAACGGAGAGCATATTCAATTGAATTAAGAAATGTTCGAAAGGGAAAAGCAATGTCCACTCTCCAAACTTTGACATGCGCCGCTCGATAAGCATGCATTGTGCACTGGATACTGTAGGAAGTTGCTTGAATTTAAAAGTGAATCAATTCCTTACAGAGGACGAATATTGTCCAGAGATATGGTCGCACCTATAGCAACGATGAATACGAAGTCTTCAAATGAAGGAAGAAGGCGTGTCTCTCCTCGCTTGTGAGTCATCTTTCTTCACCGGCGCCGCTGGGGGTGAATGTGATGAGAGATGAATAATCTTTTGCCATTTCGAGAACTGCGCTTTCAAATCAGAACTTTTGAGAATCTTGGACACCCTGGATGAGTGAAGTGTAAGCGCGTGAACTCCACGAACTGAACAGCAATGAATCGTTATGACAACGTACATGCAGACAATTTTTGAGACTTTTTCTGATTAAGCGAAAAAAAAAACTAGAGCCTTTATTGATCAAAATATTCTTGTTCCCACCCGAACCGGCTTCTTCGAACATACGCAAGCACTAATCATGGCATCGCATTCATTTCTGCACTTTCGATGGTCTTGTCGCTGCACAATACATTGTGTCAGTAAGAATGCAGATCGTTAAGTGTCAAAACACGGATCTCTTTTGACAAACGATGCGCCCACTGATGACGAGCTGTTCAGCCTTTTCAATATTCACGGCAGTCAAGCATTATCCTTGCCATGCACATGATGAGCTTGATTCAACCACCCGGTTTCTTAAAAGAACTACCGTGTCTGCGAGAAAAATCTCATATACAAGACTCATTAAACGAGTTTCTGTGCTTTTACAACTGTAAAATCGATTGGCAATGCGTCGTTTTGGCCCCCGCTGCTATGGCGATGAAAAAGGATCTTCGAATATATTGCGCCCTTCAAAGCCAAGAATATCAACATCTCATCTGTGGAGACGACGAACAAACCGCTCACGCGAAGAGGCAGAAAATGCCGCGGAGCGGTTGCCTTTCCAGCCGTTGTGATTCATTTCTCTTTCGACGCTAGTCGATTACAAGAAGGAAGACACGAAGAAAGCGATCAACATCAATCCTTAAAATGTCAATGGACAACTATGGCCCGTGAGTTTTTGTCGCGTCTAGAGCGGCGATGTAACGATGTCTTCAGGTGAAGGAAGAAAGGAGAAACGTTTCTGCTTGTGAATCATATTTTTTCACTTACGAACCGACCGATAGTGAGGGCTAAGAGGAAAAGAACAACATGCCTCTACTATCGAGACAATGGAAGATAATGTTTTCGACCCCTACCCCCAGCTCATTGTTATGGAAAGAACTCGAAGAAGAGGCCTGATTCCGCGCTTAAAATCTTCTTGTAAAATTCGTTTCCGTTTTGGAATGACAAGATGATGGGAAGGCTGTATGCGCTGTCTCAAATTCGAAACAATCAGTTGGGACTTGCCGCAACTTGCTTGCGCTCGATTTATAGCTGTTCACCTTCGCATCCTTTTCATTTTTTCATTGAACTCTAGAATTTCGTTTGCAACAGTTCAAATTTAATACACTGCAGCTGTTACTGCAATTGGTATGGCATCGTCCAGTATTCAAACTGTGCCCACATGAGAGCAGAATTTGTTTAGGTGTGAATGAAAGTGTTGATCAAATTCGACGAACACCCATCTTTACCATTGAACCGGTTAAATTATCCTTTATCGTAGCAAATGCATGTTACGCCGAAAAAGAGGATTTCGATTGTACTTGAGAGGCGGCATTTTATTTTAAATAGATTTTCTATCGAGCCATAATTGATTTCACGACGAGCCACGCCGTTGGCTCGTCGTGAAACGCGCCGTTTACTTCATTGCTAATATGGCAATGAGAAAGGAATATTTCTTTGAGAAAAGCAAAGTCGCTTCTATGCTGACGACGAACAAACGTTTATGTGAAGAAGGCAGGAAATGTCGATTGCAGACGGCGCCATGGCAGTCTCGTGATTCATCTCTCCTCCGTCGCTGTCTGAATCTGCGAGAGGGAGACGGCGGACGAAAGCACTGCAAGCGCGTCTCATGCTTCTCGCAAAAAAATTTTTGAACAGTTTATTCTTCTAAAAAAAGTAGCGGAGCAGCCAAACATTTCTTGCACTCATTGACGGTTGATCAAGTGATGAGAAAAATTGTGAGCCACATTAAACGTAGCTATTTTCACCGAGATTATCGAGTTTCCGCGTCTGCATATTCCCGCCACGGGGCGTTATTGAAGAATCTAAGCCACCGTTCACTTGATCGCAATCTAGCGGCATATCGCCACGACTGTAGCAAAAACTGCTGAATTTTAATGCTTCAATGAGCCGACTGCTAGGCCTGTTCAAGACAGAAAGTTCAACCTTCATGCCTGTTAGACGGGGGTTGGCCTGGTGCAAGATATCATTTAAATTGAATGGGTAAGTGTCAGTGGTTGAATAGGGTTGGTCCAGGACCAAGCTACCCCAGTCGCTATTTCGAGGGAGGTCGAAAAAGAGGGGTCACGCTTACCAAGCTCGAGAGAAGCCATAGATAAAGCTCTGGGAGCAGGCAGGTTATTCATTTTGTACCGATTTTCACTGGCTTTCAAATGATATGAATGAAAGTGTTGATCAAATTCGACGAACACCCATCTTTACCATTCATGAATTTCTAAAGGAAATGAACAAAAAAGTCCAACCCCCAGTCGCAACTCTGGGGACAGCTTATCGAGCTCTGGCATGTTCAGCAAAGTTGTAGCCCGAATCGAGTTCTCTTAGAGCGTGCACTTGCGACTGGGTCATCGTCATCAAAATACTTGCTAAACAGGGCTCGAGAAGTCTAAAACACCCAATTTTGAGCCGAAATTTGCCAAAATCGACAAAAATGGACCAACCCCGTGGTCCAACGCTTGTAAGCGCTTGGCGAGCTCTGAAATGTTCAGAAACTTTGTTCTCCGTGAAAAATGCTACAACCCTGACCCAGTCGCCGCCGCTCAGTAATGGATTTTGTGACGAGAACATCACGATCGAAGTGTGTCCAAGTTTAGTTTGTGTTGAGAGGGCTTCTTTCGGTTGGAATTTCATTTAAAGTTACGGGTCGCTTCCCAACACATATCCTTATTACAGCCCATGGAGTCGACCCAGTCGCTTCTGGGAAGGTCTATGAAGTTCGAATGATTTCCCATGTGTGTCAGTTGTGTGAAACCCAAGGTCACACAGTCGTTGAATGTCCCATTCGAAAGAAAGAGAAAGAAGAATTGATGGCTCATCTTAGTGGGAACAAGACTGACTGTGATGGAGTGTCCACGAGTGAGTCAGAAGTTCCAGTTGGATCTTTGTACGTGGAGAGAGTGACTGATGCTCCGTTCATATTGGTGACTTTCAATGATGATAGCATTAAGTATGACGCTGTTCTTGACACGGGCGCCCAAGTTTCACTCATGGAAGAGGGATTCTTTCTCGAGAACCAAGAAGAATGGGGTGAAATGCAACCAACAGCTATCACTCTTCGATCAGTTGTAGGAAGTCCTGTAAGGGTGATCGGAGAAAAGATCATGAAGGTCGCTGCTGGCGGCGAGGAATCCGACATTCGGTTCATCATTTGCCAAGGAATTAGCGTTGGATGTAATGACATGGGAAAACTGGGAGCGCGCTTGATTACTCCAAAGAGTCCAAACGGATACGAATTCCCCGTTCACATGGTCAAAGCAGATAAGAAGTCATTCAGTGAAGTGGTGAAAGCGTCGAAGACTGAAGTGAACTGTGAGAGTGAGAGTGCGGAGAACTGCCCCAAAATTTCGAGCGCTTTCTTGCCACCCGAATACATCGTTGGAACAATGTGTGTGAAGCGCGTGTCTGATCCACCTATGGCACGAGCAGTTTCGATGCAAGACTCTTATTTTGATGTGATTCTTGATCACAAAGCCCAGGTTTCCCTCATCAAGGAAAAGTGCTTCCGGGAGTGGATTGGTGGGAAGTGCAACCTGCATGGATGACAGTTCGTTCAGTGTCGGGAACACCAATCAAGGTTGTTGGAGAAAGAGTGCTGAAAGTGAAGGCACAAGGTCATGAAGCGGATGTTAAGTTCGCTGTATGCCAAGGCATCTGTGAGAATGTAGTCATTGGAAACAGTGACATGGACAAGTTGGGTTTTCGCTCGGCAGCGCCTCAAATTCAGAAAAAGCTTGACGTTCGTATGGTCCAGATGGACAAGAGGCCTTTCAGTGCCCGAAGTGAAAGTGGAGTGTGATGAGAAGCGAGATGTGAAGGGCTTGCTTTCATTCAAGCCAGCCAAGGTCTTTCGCCGTGAACCGAAAGAGAACCTTGTGAAGGAGAAGGAAGGAAAGAGTACGAGCCCCGCTACAGGTGTGAGTGTGGCCTCGGAATGTGAGCGAAATGTCAGGCCGTCAAGACGTCGGACCGAATGGGTCTCGTTCGCCAAAGTTGATGCTAAAGGGGAATCTTACCTGAGAATTGAAGGCACTTGGCAATCTTTGAGTTGCAGGTCTCGACGACACGTGACTCGCTGCTGCTGAGAGAGGACAAGCCGCCGATCAAGCTTCCAAGACCAAGCTTCTTCACTGTTGCTGTGCTCGCTTTGGCGACACACTTGTCTCTCTATCTGTGTTCTCTCTTGTTCTGTTCTTCTTTTAGGTTTCTTTTTCGTCGCAACGTCATCGTGCCGCTTTGGACTCGTCGCTTCGTCGTAGCTGGTTGCTGTTGGCTGTTGCTGCGGTCGCCGTTCATCGTCTTCGTTGCCGCCTCGTTGCTGTGCTGACGCCGAGTCGTCTGGCCGTCGTCTTCTGTGGCAGCTGGACGTCTTTATCTTCTTCATCTTTCTTCTTCCCCATTTTCTCCCCTTTCGTTAATTATTTGTTGCCTTTGACCCAGTTGCTTCTTCTTGTTTGTCTTCTAGGGTCTCATTGCTCTTCTGAGTCGTGGGACCGACTCTTCTCTAGGGGGGCGGGATGTAATGTATGCCTCGTTCCTTCCTCGTGCTTTTCGCTGTAAGACCTTACCGTATGCTCTTGCTGCGTGCGCACGCCTTTTGGCGCGCGCCGCTTTCGTCAGTCTTCTTGTTCGGCACGATCAGCGACCCGGGACCATGTGGGGCATCGGCGATTCGTCGCTCGTAGACGAGGAAGCGCTGAAGGGCGTCGTCGAGGACGACGGTCCAAGGGTTGAGGACGTCGACCATGTGAGAGCGGTGAGAGGGGAGAGAAGCACTGCGAGGGGGGACTTGTTGTGGCGACGGGGCACGGCATCGAATCTGAGGGACCGGTTTCCCGCGCAACAAACAAGCCCCCGCCGCCCGCTCCCCGCAGCCAACCGCCGTCCCCTCCTCGATTTATCCAAACCACTACAGAGTTGAGAGATCAACGAGGAAGAAAAGGAATAGGTAAGAGCCTCTAGTCGTCACAGAAGACCTTGATGACTGTTTCAAGTCGTCTGTGAACGCGACAGGCGACGATGCTGCCAGCAGTGAGCTTTTGCACCTTTTAAAACGCTTTCAAGTTGAGAAGAAAACAGGAGATCTTTCAGTCCGCAGCCGAGATTCTGGCTTGCCCAAAAAGATTTGCATTCCAGCACAATCACTGGGTTCGTCGTGTTGCTCGTTCTACCAGCTTTTAGTCTTTCCCCTGTCCCTCGTTTCTCACTTGTCCACCACGATGAGGAGCGTGGAGCTTTATCGACCTGCTTTTACCGTTAGCAAGAAGAAGAGGAAATACAAGTAGTCTCAAATTCAAAATGCACAAGGAGACAAGGCAGGAAGACTTTCATCACACCTTTTTCGACGATAAAAACTAGATCTCGCAAAGGCTACAAGTGCCAGATTAGCTTGAAAGAAAGGACCCGTAGCTCTTGGATTGAGAGATATTCCCCGATTTCCACTTGTAATGGGGCCGATTTCCACTTTCACACCAGGCCACTCGCACACCACAGGCGTTCAGCGAGAGCAAATTTTATCGGATTCCGCTGTTCCGTTTTCCGGCCTGTATTTTCAAATGCCTTCAAAAAGCCGTCTATTCACCGCAACGAATTTTCTTCTAACGGGTTCCACTTTTTTGATGTTTCTTTGCTCAAGAAGGACCCTCACGGGGTGAATGTCGGGGAATTGATGTTTGTTGAACGACTCGTTGTCAAAAAGAGAACACTAAACTAGCAAAGGAACTCGTTTTGGCGCCTCGTAAAATATATCCACGACGATTCGTTCAGTAAACTTCAATCCCCCGACGTTCACCTTGTGAGGGTCCTTCGTGAGCAAAGAAACTGTGAAAAAATAGACACCGTTAGAAGAAAATTCGTTGCGGTGAACTGAAACACCAAACGCGCCAAGCCGAATGTACGCAAGCGACGCCAAAAGCGCGCAGATGTCAATAGCCGTGGTTTTGATGCCTTCTGAACAAATTCTTGCCCCTTACATTAGGGATGGCTCAAGCAACGGATAGCGAAGAATCTGCTCGATTCCCTTCGATGTTCATGATCCTCACTTGTACCCATGAAAGAGCAACATTTTGGGACTCTGCAGTTTCACGGCTCTTACAAAAATTGCGAATAAGTAACACCATAAGCCCGGCGATTTCCCTGAATTCTGCGCCGGGTTTGGTCAATGAGCTACTGTAGCAAACCGAGGGCTCTGAACGCCTCTGCACACCAAATTTGGCTGCAACCGGGGTTTGGTGTGCAACTGAGAACGACCCCTTTTTGACTTGCAGCCAAGGGCGCAAGTCAGAAACCCATCGATTTTAGCTGTGCAAGTCAAAATGTGGTGTGCGCTACTAAAACCGTCCTATTTTCAATGCACCCCAAATTCGCTACTAAAACATGGCCTTTTCCAGCAACACACAAATCGGCTTACCTGGCCCTCCGTTCTATGTCTACAATGTCAAAATGATTCCAGGTGGCTCTCCATAAGATGTGGTGGATTATCTGAGGGTTTGAAGCCGAATTTTATTTTGGCCATAGGGACAGACTTGCCTTACGATCATCAAGCCACTTTATTATCTCGCATGCCAGGTATTTTTCAAATACATTTCATGAACAAAAGTCGATCTAGTTCTGTAATCACGGATCTCTCATCAACGCATTGTGGTGAAATAAAGACGGAAATTCATGCGCGCCGTTTGAAACATAAGAGATTTCTGGAAATGAAATCTCACATTTCTCTCTCGATAGAGGCCCAAAGGGCGAGAAAAGGGGGAAGTTTCCTTTGGTGCAGATGAAAGAAAAGAGCGTGAAATTCAGCCTCGAAGTTCCCTTTGAACGACCAAAGGAAACTTCACCTTTTCTCTAGAAGCCGTTCAGAAGGTGAAGTTTCCTTTGGTCGTTCAAAGGGAACTTCGAGGCTGAATTTCACGCTCTTTTCTCTCCTCTGCACCAAAGGAAACTTCCCCCTTTTCTCGCCCTTTGGGCCTCTATCGAGATAGAAATTTAAAATACCGTTCTGCACCGGCGGAACCGCGTGTCCACCGAGAGCTGCGGACGATCCTCGACCTGCAGATGAACCGGCTGTCTATTTCCTTCGTTCTGAGCACTTGGCTGTCCAGGGACGCCGCCCTGGCCGTTTTGGTCATTGGAATTGGACTGAGAGAGAGGGGTCGGGCCTCCTGGCTGCGGCTGGCCGGATTTCGAGGTCTGCGACTTGTCTGGAAGGTCACCGCTCGGCCCAGGTTATTTCTTGATTCCATCCACGAGTGAGGATTTTTGCCGAAGTGCCTCTGTCATTACAGAGGTGTAGTCTGGGTTTGTATTGTATGTAGATGATTTATTGTATTTGGTGGCTTTGTTAGAGCCTCCAGGACATCATAATAGCTGATGTCTACACAGTCCAGTTTTCAGCTATTGGATTCAGGAATTGGATTTTGATCGGCTTTGTCAACCTCTTTGGCATTTCTGCGTCCTTTTCAGCCATCAAATGGCTAGCAATGGCATCTTTTATTGTGTCAAACGTTTGAGAACTTCTCAGAATCAGCGAATGTGCTGTGCGTCGGGAATAATATCCGGCATCGCTAGTTGACCCACGTCGAAAGGCTTGCTGACCAGTGCATGGTGGCCCATCTATGAAGACTTGTTCTTGCTCTTTCTGGCTCCTCTCACCATACTCCCGAGTGTCTGCGATGTCGGAGAGGTCAAATCCGGATGCAAGCTGCCGGTTCTGAAGCAAATGACGACAAAGAAAGTTCCAACCTGACACGTCGAAGATGTTTGAGGGCATAATGACTGGCCACAGCCACTGAGGCGGAGTTCGGGATAAGGGCGAGACGGAGATGCACGGCCGAGTCACCCTTGCAGCCTGGAAATCTGTCATTCACTTGGCGACCCACCACTGATAGTCGGACTTGACGTCTCCTGGTCGGGAAGACAGAGCAGTTCAGTGGGCAATTTTTCAAGACTGGGCCTAGTAATTAGTAATCGAAAAACGAACTGTGAACAATTGAATCCTGGGAGAAACTGATAAACGCAACGACGAGTGTTCACAATTCGAGCCATTAGAGGGAGACCGTCCAGTTCCTGAATCTTCTTTCACACAATTTAGCTTCGAGCACCTTCACTTTCTGGGTGCAAATCATAGCCAGAGCTCGTGAAACTCGGGCATAAATAACCTGAAAGGAATGAAAGGGCCAAGGAAGAAACCTGCGGTCTTCTCAAAGTCGCCGCCCAAAGCTCTGTGAAGCGATCTGTGTCCACGATCTAGTAGCCGAATTGAGAAGATGATAAATTTGCCTGGAAATGCCAGGGCTGAAGCCGCAGCCAGACGATCACGCGCTGGTAATAGGGATCGGCGAGAAGACGCAGGAGAAACTGCCAAAGAGGCATGGCCGAGAGGGCTGAAGGCGAAGGGTTCAAGTCAAAGTGGGAAGACAGGCCCACCTCCAAGAAACTCGACCTTCTGATGAATAAGCTCTGCATCTTCGGACAAGTTGAGAATGAGGGGCTCATGAGTTGGTCGAAGTTTCGAGCAAGGAGCAAATGAGGACTTTGACGAAAGAGGCATATCGTCAGATCTGGAAGCTAAAGGCTGCAACAGTTCCTTCGTTACCTGTCAGTTTTGTCTTGAAGCTCAATCTCCTCGGCAGATAACGGTTCCTCCTTGACTGTTACTGCTGTCTTCTCGTCGTTCACTACTTCATCTCCTCCGCCGTCACGTTTCACTTCAACTACGGTAGTCGCTGGCTGCCTAGAACTTGGATTGGTTATGTTTCAGACAAACAAATAACCAGTCATCGGGAGAAGGCGGATGTAGTCTCGGTCTCTTCAGGGAAGGTACGAGATCTACCGTATCCAGAGCAGGAACTCGATTGATGAAAACAGGCGCGGATCGTTTTCCTCCTCTAGTTGCGTCTATGAGAGGATGCTGAATCTGTTTCTTCTCATTCGTAGGCCCTTCTCACGTAAAACAAAGGCACATGTCGCATAATCGTGGCATTCCTGGTAGAAGAAAGAAGAGGTGGACCATGACGAAAATGGAAGATCTTCTGAAAGTTTATTCTGAGACCATTTGAAGTTGAACCAACTGAATAAGCTGGAGGTGCCCAAATGCTCCGAGGCATCGCCGTTCTCGCCTTTCTCTAATGTAAGAAAAATCTAAGGGAAAATGAGGAATCGTGCAAGAATAAAATCGCGTGGTTGGCGATGAAAGCGACACGATTGCGAATTCTCAGGATGAGAAGACGGCGGCGACGGGGAAGCAGTGGAAAGACGTTGTAAAATCGAGAAGATCGTGGAAAAAGAGATGTAACTTCAAAGTTGCAATCATCAAAACGATTCGAAGAGAATCCAATTTTGAAGCTAGTGAAACATTTGGTTTCCTTGTCGAGGACTGGATGGTTCACCCACTTCTCATCAAATCAATTCACCACAAAAGATTCGAGTGCTAGTGAGGGCTAACCTTTCGGTAAAACTATTTGCAAATTACTGGAACCGTTGGTTGCCTTATCATCATGTTTGACTTTAGTTTGAAACTTCGAGACGACGTAAACAACGAGAGGAGAGCAGACAGCCTCTTTGTCCTCCTCGTGCTCTCGAAGATATCAGAGAAGTCGATCTAACACGACGTCTTTCTTTACGGAAAAAGAGACATGGCCGAGGAAAAAGAATCTCTTCGAGAAGACAATCGTCCATGCCGTCAGACGGAGGAAAGGGGCCATCGCGTTGAATCTGAAAAGCAATGCTCTTCGACGATTTGGAAGCCGTCGTGTTGGAAGAAATGTCTGGGACCGCATGGGAATGGCAAGAAACGGAAAAGGCTTGGGAATCCTTCAAAGCATCCAACAAATGCGCATCTCTAATTGACTCCGGCGAGGTTTGCGGCATATTGGTGAAAGAGAGTCAGCAGCACTTTCAATGCTCATTGTGGTTAGTTGAACCGGGTTCAGATGTCAGGCACCGCTATCAATCAATGCCGCGATTAGTAGCACGGGCACACTGGCTCCTGAGAAAGATAACACTCGATCTTCTCATCTGCGACAGCTAGGCTCCTAGCTTGCCGCATTCATTTTTCTTAAATGTGGCTCAAATGGATCATTCTGCTCGTTTCTCTCACACAGTGTACTTCTGCCGCTGATGACGACGCATGGACCAACAACTCTGTTCTCGAGCGCAACATGTCCGAGCGCGACATCGTGATCCTCATTGATCATTCAATCAATTCCAAGTACGACGACACTTTACAGCTGTCAACAACCTTGATATTAGGCAAGCAATAAAAGAGCTCCAGAAAGGATTCATACAGTTCATCAACCACTACGCCTACGGAGGGGCACTACACACGAAATACAAGTACTTCGTTTACTCCTATGAGTTTGATGGTTCGTTCTGCAGAACTTGCAGATTCTTTTAGGACCTCTTGAAGTCGAGGTGGCAAACACGACGGATGCTGAAAAAGTCCTGGATGCCCTGGCCGCTCTCTATGCACGCCCTCTGACCCGCTGTACCGCTGCCTCCCATTGCTGTTGTTCGAATGGCTTGGCCAACTGCCTCCTCCAGATCTACAACAACCACAAAGGAGGAATCCATTTCTATTTAGTCGATTGCTTTTTCAACATTGATCCACAAGACTCGGCTATTCTTGGTGGAGACGGAACACGGACCGGCACGATTGTGAGTTGTTCTGTCGCGAAGAAGCTCTTGAGATGTACGTGATCCGCCTCACGCAGACCTATTGTGTCTGGCAAGGCGATTCCTTCGAAGAGCGCAACTTCGGCGAGCTCGGTTTAATCTTGGAAACTTCGAACGTGGCTGCGGTAAGAACGAACTTGAGTAGAATGAAGAGTCGACAGGCTTTCTCGGCGCTCATCATCCATCACAACTCAAATAAGATGTTCGTCACTCGATGGCCTTATTGTGTGAATGAGAGCTTCACCTTCTTGGTGCGCGACGAGCGGCAGGCCATGGGCATTCTCATGGTTGAAGGCAAACTGAATCGAGCACCCGAGCTCTATGATCCAGAAGGTCTCTTTTCTCGGTTGAACTTAATTTTTCTTGAAGGGCGCCTTTGGCGAGGAAATCTCCACGTCGTCGTGAACGATACAAGCGGAGCCACAATTTGGGTTGTCTACCCCTGTATGTCTCTCTATTGTCTTCGAACTGTTTAGCCTGTGACGCCGGCTGGACGTATTATGAAGGCCGCTGCTACTATCGACAAGCACGTCGCCTCAGCTTTGATGATGCAGACAGCGAGTGCCGTCGTCGTGGAGCGTCGTTGCTCACTCAATTGGAAGAGAAAGATCTCGACGTCATGCAACTTGAAGAGCTTTGGAAGGAGGCCGACGAGGAGGAGAAGAAGGGACTTCTTGACTCGGACGAGACTTGGATCAGCTTGCAGGACTTCAATCAGAAACACGCCTTTCGCTGGCGTTTGCACATGGAGACCCTTGCCGTATGTCCCGTCTTCTTCTTTCCAAGAACATCTCTTCTTTTAGCTTTCGGCAACGAACTACACAAGGTGGGCACTCGGCCAGCCACTTCCGGCCGTTCTCGGTGCCCGATGCGTGTACCTCGGGCGATGGACTGGCAGTTGGTCGACCGCTTTCTGCAAGTCCTTGAAAGCGTCGATTTGCTCGAAGCCCTCTTGTACGTTCTTCCTATTCACAAAATGAGTTCTGCTTTAGACAATCCTGGAGATCCGACTGCGACTAAGCGTGAGTCCCGTCTCTCGAAAAAAGACCTAAAAGTTTTAGGCTACATCCCCGCCGGCTACTGGCAGATGATCGTCGATTCCTATGTGCCAGCCTATATCTATCAGTACGAATTAATCTAACTGGCAGTCTGCACGACGGGGGCAATGTCTGAATTGTTACCCCTGCTTCATGTCTAAGCCTGTGTCTATTATTGCATGTCATTAAAGCGGTTTTACTGGAGAAAATAGTCGTTAGCATAAACAAAAGGGGAAAGACAGCCTCTTAGTCCTCCTCGTGTTCTCGAAAAATTCAGAGAGGGCAATCTAACACGACGTCTTTCTCTTGGGAGAAAACGAGATGTGGTTCGACAGGACAATCGCTCTCGCCGTCAGACGGGGGAAAGCGGCCATCGCGTTGAATCTGAAAAGCAATGTTCTTCGACGATTTGGAAGCCGTCGTGTTGGAAGAAATGCCTGCGACCGCATGGGAATGGCAAGAAATGGGCAAGGCTTGGAAATCCTTCACAGCATCCAACAAAAGCGCATCCTAATTGACTCGGAGATGCTTTCTCATCCCATGTGGGATATTTCTTACATTTAGGGACGACGCAGAGAATGATGATATCCGCACTTTCTAGGCTCGTAATGTATGAGAAAGATGTGAAACGGCGAAGTGCATGACTCATGCAGACCAATGTGTGCCTATGATTTGTGACACAGTGAAGAGGAAGAGACTCGGCACACCTCCGCCATTCACTGTGATCTCTCAAATGTTACGGCCTCTCTAGTTTCTGACTGCGCTAGCATAAAAGAGGCAACAAGCAGAGCAAAGGGCGTCTTCACACCACCACTTCAACGTTTCGAACGTGTCATTTTAGAGTGCATCTCCTTGGCGAAATCACTCATCTTTCAACGATTGTGGATTTCTTGCCCATTTCAGTTGTCAGTGAACCTTCGCGATGTCGGCTGGTCCATTGCTGGGCAAATGGCAGATGGTCGAGGCTCACAATGTCGAGGACTTCATGAAGGCTTGTTGTTTCAGAAGATTTGGACCTTTTTAGGAGCTCGGTCTTGGCTTGATGGCTCGAAAAGCAGCAGCGAAGGCTAAACCAACACTCGAAATTCAAGTCGATGTTTGTTTCTTCAATTTTTCGCTTGCATTTTTAGCCCACTGGACGGTGGAGATTGCACATCGAGTCCTTCAAAGATCGCACAATTGAATTCGAACTCGGCAAGGTCTGTTCACATGTTGGCAAGAAATATTTTTTTTCTTTAGGAATTCACAAGATCAATGCCAGATGGTCGTAGCGTTCGCACCACTTTCTTCGTGGACATTGATCGACTCGTTCAAAGAGACATCGGCTCGGAGGTGTTTTTCGTCTCACTTCGTTTCACGCAAAAACCACAGAGCAATGGAAAAGAGATTCGAACTACTCGCTGGCTCGAAGGCAGTGGACGCCTGGTCGAGACGATGCAGTTCGGCAACGTGACAGCTCGTCGCGTCTACACTCGCAAGTGAAGCTGTGCCTAATCAACATCCATTTACGCTAATAAAGTTTCGAGATGAAATAAATCGAAGATCATGAAGAAACTCAATCGAAAAGTCGCAGAAATCATATTGGAATTGCTGCAGACGTTGATTCAAGGTCCGCCACAATCAGAGGACGATCCGATAGTGATGTTGTCCTTGTAGACAACTCGCATCATCGAATCGTCTTTCTTTCGAAAGATTGAGATGAGTCTCGTGTAGAAGCGCCTGGCACGGCACCTGCACTGATTTAGCTTCCTTCAAACTAAACCAGGAACCTGATCGAGGGGAAGAGGCAAGTGATAATGATGAAGAGACCGAAAACGATCAAAAGAACAATGCAGAAATAGAGGAAGTTCTGCCAGCCAAGGATGGATTCTTTCTTGGCAAATATTTCTTCCTTTTCCGTCAAAGTCGTTCCATTGTCAGCACTTTTATGCTTCGAGATCATCTTCAGTTCCTTATCCGACTCTTTGTCGTATTTCAGCATGACGTGGCATGAACTCTAAATGTTCCTCACTTCTTAAAAAAATCAGCACAAACCTCATCTGAACGGTCTTGGCAATCGATGTTGCCATCACAGAGCAGAGCCTCATGAACGCAAGCCTTTTTGTTGTCGCATCGAAGAAAATCTTGTGCGCATTGCTTGCCGCCATCAAGACATTCCAACTCATCCTCGCCTCCTGGGCAATCTCTCACGCCGTCGCACACCTTCGATAGTTTCACACACGTTGACAATAGACCTTGACAGTAAAAGTCCAGAGCCTCTTGACAGACTTTGCCAGAGCGAGTACCCTTTAAGCAATCGTTCTGTCGAGATGTTCTTACAGCCCGCGGTGTGGGAGAAGGAGCGACGGCTTTAACATTGCAGAGGAGTTCATCTTCGCCATCTTCACAGTCCTTGTGGCCGTCGCATCGGAACTTCCGACTCACGCACTCCTTTCGACAAGGAAACTGATGAACGTGACAAGTGTGGATGTACGAACATCGAACGGGATCTTCGTCCTGGAAATATTGATTTTATTGCTCTTTACGGCATTTTACAATATTGTACTTATAGTAAACAAAAAATATTGTAAACGTATTTTAATTTTTAAAAATTAAAATATTGCAGATAGCCTAGGCGATGCTTCAAAAATTGCGAAAAGCAGACGCTCACCTTTCCATTCGAGCAGTCAACATGTTTATCACAAAGCCATGTCCTTGGAATGCATCGAAAACCGTCTTCACAATCAAATTGAATCGTCTTGTTGCATGCTGAAGCGACCGAAGAAAGAGCCGTGAAGAGTGGCAAAAGATGGGAAAGAGAAACCATCAGCCTTGCTAGAGACCCAAGGATCTGCAAATTATTTGAAAAATTGGACAAAAAACGTTCGCGTCTCAGTCGTGCCAGTGAAAGGAGAAGAAGGAGGAAGAAGGGAGCGCTAGAGAGGCGATGAGGAGCAATCACAAACAAGCGATCGGGGGAAGAAGACGACACCTCATCGCACTTTTTTCTTCTCCTTTCAAGTGTCGAACAACCCAGATGATTTCCTCCTTTTTTAAATTTACATTTAATTATATTTCCCTGTGTGCCACGATGCAGTTCGGTAATGTTACAGCTTGCGTTTACACTCCCAAATGAACTAATCAAGTTCTTTTACAATATGTGACGAAAGTTTCGTAATAAAAATAAGTGTTGCAATGGCGAAAAAAGTCTCAAACAGGATTTTGTTCTTGGTGGTTTGTGGAGTCACGGCTTTCGAAGCGGCAAGAGGACCCAAATGCTGTGTTATGCTTGTAGACGACTATCGAATCGTTTTGCTTGCTCGAGATTGCCTTCAAGTACAAGTGTCGTGCACAAGACCTGAATGCTTCGTTCAAACTACAAAAAGAACCTGAGCCTCGGGGAGACAAGGAAGAGGATGAAAAGGCAGACAATGAGCAGAAGTGCGACGAGGAATCCGAAGGCTGCAGACCAGCCATGAAAGGATTCCTTGTTGTGTATTTCCAGCTCGCCCAGCGCCGTTTCGTTCTTTTTGTTGGCCAGTTTTCGCCTTGATAATCGCTTAACTTCCGCATCGACGTTCTTGTCATAGTTCTGAATGGCGTGGCAAGCCTTCTAAAAAATTTGTCTTGAAAAAAAGCTGCCTCGAACCTCATCTGAATGGTCTTGACAATCGATTTTGCCAAAGTAGCGTCTCATGAATGCAGGTCTTTTTATGATCACATCGAACAAAATCGCGTCTACACTGCTTCTCGCCGTTGCGACATTCGCTTTCATCTTCGCCAAGCGAGCAGTCTTTGACACCATCACACACCCTCGAAAGTTCCAAGCACCGTCCCTTCGGGCAGTAAAACTCCAGGCTATGCTCGCAAAGGAATTCAAATAATGTTCCAGTCGTCTTCAATCAATTTTTGCGAGGAATGACATTCTTACCGGGAGAGGAGATGGAGCCGTCGCATTGCATCCATCTTCATCTTCTCCTCTTTCGCAATCCTCATGGCCATCGCATCGGAACTTCCTGCTCACGCACTCTCCTTCACAGGGAAACTGATGAGCATGACAAGCGTGCAAACAAAGAGATGGATGCTCGTCCTGAAATTTTCTATCTATTTCTATCTGCTAAAAATTTATACAATAGAGTGTGGAAGTTCTCCGTAAAATGAGCCAAAAAGAAACACTCAATAAATAAGGGAACGCTCACCTTTCCATTCGAGCAGTCAACATGTTTATCGCAAAGCCAAGTCCTCGGAATGCATCGCAGACCATCTTCGCAATCAAATTGAGTCGTCTTGTTGCACGTTGAAGCTACCGAAGGGAGAACTGTGAAGAGTGGAAGAAGATGGGAAAGAGAAACCATCAACCTTGTTAACGATATTGTACAAGGATTTGCAAATTTTTTCAAAATCGAAAAACGTTCACATCTCAGTCGCGCTAGTGAAAGAAAGAAGGAGAAGAAGAAGGGAGAGCTAGAGGAGCGACGAGCAGCAATCAGAAACAAGCGATCGGGGGAAGAAGACGACACCTCATCGCACTTTTTCCTCTTCTTTCAAGGGTCGAACAACCCAGACGATTTCCTTTTTTTGTTGCACATTGGGCCGAGAACAGCCTTTGATGCTAACTCGGCTAAATGGGCTAACTCAGCTAAAGCCACTCCAAACCATTCCAGTCGTCTCGGCTGTACTCGAGAACATGAAAGAGTGCAGAAAGAACAAGTTTCGAAACGAGCAAAAGAGAAAATAAGCCGCGGGCATCGAACTCGATAGTCTCACATTTTCTATCCACGCTGCTCAAATCTCGCGGCCAAAAAACTCCAAATTTCATAACGCTTGTTTGAACTTTCATACATATTTCTCGTCGCTCTTCAAGATAATGCCAAATTTGCTTCATTGGAAGCTTTCCAAAAAATGCTGATCCGAGTGCCGTCGCCCGGCTCGGCAGCCTCGAATCGCATTCGAAAGCGCGACTTCTCTCGCAAGAGAGAAGCCTGCAATAACAGCCGGGAATTGGAGAATTAAAATGTACGACAAACTGTTTTCGGGTGCTTGAAAGATTTTTCATACACAACTTTTCTCCGAAATTGCTGTAACAGTTCACATACTCGAAGCTTGACACTCTGCTTTGTTGAAGAAAAGACGAAGGTACAATATAGACGTTTCAAAATGCGCTCAAAGAGATAATAGAAGCACAAATGTTAACGAAAGTATTGCAACAACATTGTTCTACGAGGCAAAGTATTAATAGTTTCAAAGCTCGAGGTGAACTTTACTTTTGAATCTGAGAAGACAACTTTGCTTATCGTGAATGGCATTCTGCATTCATTGAAGGTCACTCGATCGTCGTCGCTCGTCGGGAGTCGTCGGGATGCGCTTCGCTGAGGTTTGCCGCTCTCTTCGAAGAGAAGAACTTTTAGGCTGCCCGCTGCCGTCGCATCCGCTTCGTGCTGACTCGCCAGCAGACGATCGTCCAGTCGCGTAAGTCTTTCGAGGAGGCTTATTGCAAAGAAATTTAGGCCCTCCTCTGAAGTTCCGCAGCATCAAGAGCCTGGCCGATCTGCCGTCGAAGGTGCTCGTCCGCCTTCTGCCCTTGTTGTCGGCGTCGGAGACGCTGCATCTCGGAGGAACTTGCAGGCGATTCCAGAAGCTCATCGCCGAGAACCCGCACATTGTGCAAAAGTGTGTCATACGTTTTTTTAGTAGAAGAAGGAATTTGGCATGTCTGCATAAGTGAAATAAATTAGTGCCTAATTAACTACAATGAAAAAAAAAGGAATGAGGATCCGGTTGTCTCACGTCTGTGCAAATTTAATTGTCCCTTGAATTGTTCTAACTGCTTTCACTTTGCCGCTATTCGTAACCTCTCAGACAAACTAAACCACTTGAGAAAACTTGTAGGTTCCCATGGAATGTGAGTGTGTTCTGCGGCAAGATCGAAATCCGTCTAAATTGCCATATTCCCACCGTCGAGCGTTGCTGGTTTAAAGGACCTTGCCGGCCAAAAATATGACTTTGGCTTATCTGATAGAGCTCGTCGGGCCGACAAAGAAAGTCCATT
>JAQIXL010000961.1:0-22546 GCA_034700245.1 Poikilolaimus oxycercus
AGGACGGGGACCAAAGACCCGAGGGGAAGCGAACATTTGTCCTCTCCTCTCGCTCTTGAAGCGTGCTTGAGCGAGAAAGAGCGGGCTTTTAGCCAATTAACCCACGGCACACTGGTTGCAACCCCGTTCTCTTGTTCTTCTTCTCCTCTCCTCCCTTCTTCTTCTCTAGAAAGATGAATAGTAGGAGCACTCAATCTACTGTCCCCCCTTCCCTCCAAGGTCGTGGAGTCGGCTAGCTCTCTCTCTCGAAGAAGCCGATTATCTTGTCTTCATGTCGGAAACTGAGCGAGTCCCTCTATGCGATTTGTTTTCTGACGAGAGCAAGAGAAGCAAGAGATACAAAGAAAATTGCCCAAGGACCCAAAACTCCAGCATACGTTTTGAGACACATTCGAGGTGAGGTGCGGAAACTCACGTTTTGTCTAATGGCGAGCACGCAGAAGGCGTAAGGCTTGTGAGCAGTGAGCTGGCCGATCTCGAGGTGGCGCGCTGTGGGTGACATCACCGTCTTTGCAGACCAACGTTCGACGTCCTTGCGACCAGCCGGCTCGTGCATGAATCTGAAAACAATGGTCAATACTTTCATCTTGCAGCTACGAAATTGTGGGGCTAAATTTCGGTACGAAAGTAGGACAGTTGAAACAGTCATTTCCATGAGAAAATTTTCATGCGTTACGCTGTGGCTCAACAAATGCTTTCTGATTCTCATTGGTGAAGATCGGCCGACTAGTGGGAAGCGTCGCTAAGCTGAATTAAAGTAACGAAATTGAAACGGCTAATTTCCGCTTGAATTCATTCATGCATTTGCTTTCTTTTCAAAACTTACTTGACAACGAATCCATCAGCAGCCGCCGAGTCATCAAAGTCCCACTGAACCACGGCCGAACTATTGGAGGTCGCCTCGACGCGCACGTTCGCCGGCGGTCCCACCAATGCTGCAAATAGTCACGATTACGTTACTCAACCTCTAAAGTCTTTCACGGCTTTTTGCCAATTTAGTTGCCTTCTGGAGAAAAAAAGCGTTCCAGAAATAGGCAAAAACGGCCACTCAGCAAACATTTTCAGCACGTAGGCGATTCGAAAGAAACTCCCGACAATCTTCCGCGAGTAGAGTTTGGATGACGGCCGTGAAGACGTTTTGTTGAGCCGCAAGAGCGCCACCAGGTAAAGCGGCGACTCTCTCCCGTTTGTCGTGCTTCTTCTCTTCTCCTCCTTCTTCGACGCTGTTGTCTTCGTCCTCCTCGTCGAAGTCTTCTTCTTTTTCTTCTTTTGAGTCGTTTTTCCTCAGCGGCGGCGGGTCGTGAAAGAGCTTCGCCTCGTTGAGCATCGTCGAAAGCGTGTCATCGACCCGGCCGTGGAACTCCGACGCCGCAAAGGGAAGAGGTCTTCTTGAACGAACGCGACTTGTTGGTCTCCTTGTCTTCGCTTCTCCTCCTCCTCCATACACAACCGTGGCGAAAGTCCCACGTCCAGTCGTTCCATCACCATCGTAGACCGTATTCAATGGAGTTAGCAAGCCAGTAAAAAGCTGCTCCGCAAGTGCGACACGCAGTAGAAAGACGAACAGCAGCTGGGGCTTCGACGCCATTTTAGCCGAAGCGTCGATGTGACCACATTTGATCTCAAGCGAGGGGAGAGGGGCAATGTGGAGGGAGACACTATGAATGCATAGCCTCAGGAATAGAGGAATATAAGCGAAGAGAGGGGTGGGCAGGCAGTTGGCAGCACCAACGAGCTAGGAGGGGGGCTATTGCTGGCAGCCGGCGTGCGGTCGGAAGTCGAGACTCTCGGGAGGGAGAGAGCTCACGCTCTCCTCACTCTCTCTCTCCTCGCTCTTCAGGCTCTCGGCTTGCTTGCGCAGACCAAGGCCAATTACATAGGCAAGCACGGGACGGGGAACTCCTTGGCGGCGTCGGGGGGACCTCAAGAGCTTGAATTTTCGTCGAGGTCCAAGGACATGTGGGGGCTCCGCCCTCCACCACGCTGCTGGCTCTCGATTGGGCTTGGAGTGGCCGCGCGCGGGGGTGCACGCCGCTCCTTATGAGCGCTTAATTGAAAACATCAATCAAAGGGGATGTCGACGGAGTGACTTGCCAAAAGCGAGTGAGTGAAGGGCCAAGCCGACGCGCTCTAGTAGTAGCTCTAGTCTATACGAAAATTCTCAAGAGCTCAACGCACGCACACATTTAGTGAGGACATTTGCGTAACGAGAAAAAGGGGGAGCGGCCTTGCATGAAGAGATAAGAGGAGATTTTCCGCGGGAACTCGAGAAAAGCCTGCGAAATGAGACTTACTCCGACGATACTCGCCCAGCTCCTCGAGACTAGGGAAGTAGACCCTGAGGGTTGTTGTAGTGGTTGAAGTCGTCGTAGTTTCCTCTGTTTCCTCCTCCTCCTCGCCGATGGTCAAGGAGGACTGAGCAACGGAAGTCTCCCAAGACTCAGTCGAGCCAAAAGTCGGCAACTCCATCGGTCCCGGTGCTCGATGAAGAATCACGTTGAAGACATCGGCCGTCGAGATCTCTTCTTCAGCCGTTCGGGACATATTCCCGGCAAGGGTGGGCGCGGACGGTCGCCACGGCACTGCAAACGAGGGACGCGCTTTAAGGAGAGCAAGACGAGGGTCCGGCTGTCACGTAGGCGTCGACACGGCGCCTTTCCTGCCAGTCGTCTTCATCTTCGTCTTCTTCTCTTCTTCTTCTCACTCCCCTTCCCCTTCTCAATCATTCATTAGCCCACCACACCAGGAGAGGAGAAGGAAGGAGGAGGCGCGCGGCTGGCAGATCTGAGAGGTGAGATGATGTGTTGTTGGCATTTCTATGAGTGAAAGGGTGTGAAGAGAAAGGGGAAGAAGGAAGATTGGGTGTATTGGTCTTCTCTTCTCTTCCCGCGCTGCCATTCAGACGAGACTTCAAAAGACTTCAAGGCCCTCCCCGTAATAACACAAGAGCTTCCACAACCACGGGAAGGAGGTGCTTTTCGATTCGGCATACTTCCGGCCGTTTCTCCAAGGCAAGGGGTGGGCGCTTTTTTCCACGCACGTATGTTTTCCCCTCACTCACACCAAATTCTCGCCAACCACACTCTCGCACCGAAAACGCGAACCTGTGCTCTGCGCCGGCGTGGTGATCGCCTTCGACTCGGGCTTCGGCTTCTTGCGCAACTTCTGCTGCAGGCCCTTTCGGACCTGGTTCGAGGCACGAGCACGCTTGAAGCGTCTGGCCGTCTTCTCGACGATCGTACGCATTGTGAGTGTCTATGAAAAGCAACACCGCATCCACGTCAACAATACACTCGAACGGTGTCTAAGACGCGCTAATTACACGGCACTTGAGGAGAAGAGGACGAGGTCGAGACGGGAAATTGTCTCTTCGCCTCCTTGCCATCACCACCCACTTGAGGATTAAATACGAAGGCGAACGCCTCGTCTGTCGACCAGGCGCGACCAGGGGGCCGAGGGAAGGAGGGAAAGGAGACGACTGGGAACCCGAGTGAAGAAAGGCATTCGAAGAGGTTCTTTTGGTTTCTATCTCAAAAAGCGTCAGAAGAGCCAAAAGAAGATCCTTGGCCTTCGCTTTTTTATCGTCTCAGATCATGCAAGGAGGGAAGACGGCTGGGCCGACGCAAAAAGAGGGGAATAAGGAGGACGGAGAGGAGAGAGGAAGCGGGAAGCCATTTTGCACAAGCGTGCCGACTGGAAATCAGCATCGCTCCCCCTTCTCCTCTCTCTTTCTCGGCAGCCGCTCGGTTTGGCCGAGGCACGGGAGGTCGTCGGGTAGAATCAAATGAGATTCTCTCGCCTTTTGCCGCAAACCGCCGATGGCTCGACGAAGCGAAGCAAAGTCTCGACCTCGACCGGGGAGGGGGAGGGGTAGCCCCAAACGTCAGCTAGCCACTGGAAGAGGAGTTGTTTGCTCGGTGGATGCCTGTAACAATCCGGGTGCAGGAGAGGAGGGTGAGGGGAAATGGAAAGCCCGTGACGGAGCAGGAGCGGGAAGTCAGATATGAGGTCGAGGTCTGCTTGGCCGCCTACGCGAATGTGGAGTAATACACTTACATATATCAGCACCAGAATAACTCTCAGGGTTCGGGGACTAAACGTGGCTTGCGGTAAGTTACTAAACGCCACACGTCAGAAGTACGGCCGCTCCAAGAAGAGGCCGACTTCAGAAAATGAGGAGAAGGTGGTGTTGAAGGCCTCCAAGTGAAATGACCAAAGGCGGGTCTCGACTCGAGTCGTTAAAGTTCACGCTCCGTTTGAGTCTCTCGAGACGTGAGGGAAAGAGAGAAGTTTTTGGAGGCCTTCTTGGCTCTTGGCTCAGGCGGCAGGAAAGGCGCCTCCTTGTCCATTATTACTATTGCCTTTTCTTCTTCTTGTCCAGGGAGGGGGGAGAAAAATGAACATGTTCCCCCGGACAAATTACTGGCGCCGAAGGCGAAGAAGATGAATTTCGGCTGGCTTTTGACGTTTTGAAATGTTTCCTTCAGAAAACTTGCTGAAGAAAAATACAGGAAGAGGAGGGGGAACCCATACATAGAGAAGCCGGGAATATCTCACATCTCTACCCCTTCCCGCTCTGGACGCGCCTGGCTTCCTTTCGAGGAACATATTTCCTCGTCCTCTTTCTTCTCCTTCCCATCCAGGCCGGCTTCCGGCAGCTCTCTTCCGTATCCGGCAAGATACGCTCGCAGATTTTTTTCATCACGAGGCTGTCGAAAAAAGCACGAAAAAAATGAACATGGCAATAAGTTTCCGATAAAGCAAGCAACAAACCGCTAGTGAAAGAGCAGATCCTTGTGGCGAAGGCGTCCAACTCGAGCCAAGGCTGTTTGACGCCGTCAGTTTGGGCGACATGATAGCGCCAGCCGAGGGCTAGTCTTGTCAAGAGGGCATCGAGTCGAGTTAGCAGGCCTTCTTTGCAGAGGTAAGGTGAAAGATGCATATGCGCCGCATCAACTGTCGTCGTCTCTAACCGCCCGTCCTCGTCGTCTTCTTCACTCGTCTCATAATTCTCCAGGCTCGACTCCTTATCCATCTTTTTCCTTCTTCTCTTCTCTCTTCACAACATAAGGAAAACTGCAACAACGAGAAAATGGGCATCAGACCATAAAACCGAATTCACGAGCGATGAAAGGATGAATAGAGCATTGAGAGCAATCTTCAAAGAGAAGAAGAAGAAGAAGAGTAGCTAGAGCCAAGAGCTACTAAGAGTGACAAGTGGGCGTAATATGAGCCCCTTTTAGGATTGCGCTTCGTCTCAATCCGCCTTCAAGTCAGCTTACGCGATGACACATTTTGGATGTAATAGAGGATTCCGATATTGGAGAAGAGGAGTACTCAATGAGAAGGAGAAGAGTTCAGGTCGGTCAGGCTACGAATATAGAGAGGACAGAGAGAAAGAGCTTACGATAGAGAGAAGGAGTATTTGTAGAAAGAGCAGCGAGACAAGCCGCGACGGATATCTTGCCATTTCAACTCAAGCGCGACATCGACTAAGCCATGTTTTCGACAAGACACGTTCACGGATCTGAGGCGGCACCTCTCGGGCGGCGGCTTTGGAAAATGCCAGCTCACCCTTGGCCTCCCCGACGCGTCAGCGCGCCTCCACGTTGCCTAATCGGGGATAGCGTGGGCCGTGAGCCAGGAAGCCATACACACCGCGGACGTATCCCTTCTCTTCCTACTCTTTTCGCTTTTTTAAATGCCCCCACTGCATAATAACGACAAACATCAATGACGAGGTTGGTTGAGATTGGACGAGGAAGGAGAACTTATAAGTTATCGCGCCAAAATGTTGCAACTTCCCCGTCTCGCCCACTTTTATCGCATAACGCCGCGCCTCATTATCCCACTCAAAGGAGCAACTTTTGAGCCGCGCACCATTGACCAAGAGTAAGTAAGCAAGAAGTGATGGGCATCGTCGTCATCAAGCAGCGAGTCATCCTTCACGCCTCCATGCAACGCCGCCCCATTTCCGGTGAAAATATACTTTTTGCGCGAGTTAATGCCAAATGCACGCGGCGCTTGCTTTTGAGTTTAGAGAAATTGGTCAAAACATCATCAAAAGTAAGTAAGAAAGTTTCCGTGAATTGAGAGAAGCGGCAGGTGCTTTTGAGTTTAGAGAAATAACAAAACCAAAGACCCCAAAATGCACTCTCGTCTAGAAGACCAAGAATAGTGCTTTGGAAAGTGGAGAAGGTCAGCTGGGGGGCGCCGGTGTAGACCGAGACACTCAGACACCGGCTCTCCAAAAGGTCTCAAGGCGCTAAGACGCGCCGATGACGATGCTCGAGGAAGGCCAAAGAGAGGAGAGAGCGGAAGAAGTGGTGGCGCGAAATTCGATACGCCGTGTCCGGCAGAGGACCTCCTCGCAACGGACGACGCCCGAAGGCCAACGGCTGCGGGGGCTAAAAGCTGGTCAGCCGGCTGTCTGCAGGCGTCTCCGAGGGCGGGCAGGCGGCCTTCCTCTGGTCTCTTAGCTAGCAGACCAAGTCAAGTCATCGAAGAAGAGAATATGAACTTAGCCTCGAAATGGCATTTTCATCTCTCTCGCATTGAGAGACCGCCTTCGAGCATATTCGAGAAAGCTATACGCTTTAGGCTAAGCCTAAGCCTAAGGCATTGAGAACTGACAACAAGGAGCATTTCGAAGAAGGAGGAACAGCGGAAAAACAAGCGATTATGCATTTACTTTCTTGAATGAAAAGAGATCGAAAATGACTGCCTTGAAATAGAGGCTGACGGCTTCGAGCTGGAAAAGAAGAAGAGAAGGGGAAGCCGCCCGAGCGAAGCCTTCCCTAATCATCATAAAATCACCTCCAAAGGACGCATTCGCGGTCCATAAAGTGCAGCTGGTCGAGGCCAGGTTTTCGGGAAGTCGCAAATGCAGGGCCTCCAACGCTTTCCCCCTGGGGAACGCGTGCAGAGACGAGGAGGAGGGTTCCCAAAGCGAAAGAAGCATCAACCATCACACACAACATGACCTACCGCCCTCTCTCCCCTCCTCTTTCTGATTCCCTTCCACTCCATGACACCCACACTCTTCTAGTGGTGTATGTCCGAGGACACCCGCTAAGCCCCAGTCGCGGACATCAAAATCTAAAATCGCCTCCCGCGCCGTCGAGAAATTTTTCTTCCCTCTTTATTTCAAAGCGGCTTCCTCAGAGAGAGGCTGGGCGGGATTATTATGAGCTGGTTATTTGGCGTGCGTCGAATTGAGAAAACACTCTCTGAGTCATTGAAGCCTTCAAGTGGGTTGAAGATCTATGAAAAGGGGCGATACGTCAAATTTCGTCAACCGGGTATAAATAAGTTTCAAAGGTGTTGTGAATGGGGAACGGCGTCAATTCAACAGGTGCAGAGTCTTCAAGGGGGCGAGGGGAACATGACGAAAGCAATGTGCGCGAAACCGAATAAACCCCCTCGACGAGTAGTAGCGAAGATCGAGAATAATCAGAACCTCGCAACGCCTCCAGTTGCAATGTCCTCTTGAATACTTCAAACGTCAAGAGGTGGGCGTTTGCAGGAGGAGGAGAAAGTTCCCCTTGCGACTCGGAAATCACGAAACGCGAGGAACACGACCTAAGCGTGTCATTTCGGAATCATCTGCTTCAACGAGCAAGGCAAGGGAGAGCTTCGCGTGCGCGATGACCCTCAAGGTGTGCATGTGTTCTTGAGCAGTTATAGAGTCTGGGGTCGAGCAGAGCTAGAGAGGAACATGGACAGGCGCTTATAAGAGCTGGCTAGAGAATTTCCCTTCAAGCCACTTCCGTCCCCCTTCTCCGCCTTCTTCTCCTTTTCTAAGAAGCCATGCAGATATCGCTCACAAGACGATACACGATTACCGCGCCTAGCAAGGGGTCCGCCGTCGTCGCCGTGGTCGAGCTTGCACCGGAAATTTGCAAGGGACTGCGCGAGGAGCGCGAGTTCCCCATCTGCCTTCGAGCGCGAGAGCAACTAACGCGACGCGCGCGCTTATACGCCTAGCCATGTCCATAAAGAGCTTCCATAATATCCCTAATGCACCAGGGGGTCGACGAGCATGAGAGAGGAGAGAGGGAAGAGCCTCCTCATACACGGCGACCCGGCCAGAAGAGGCACAAATCCGCACCTTTACATGAAACCGGAGAATCTCTCACTAAATCTTGAGGCTAGACGCGTCTCGATGGAAAGCACCTGCAACGAGAAGACTTCGCTGTATAGCTCCGCACCCCGAAGTCGTGAGACCAGGGACCAGCTCGCGGCTCCTCGTTAAGTTTTCGCGCAGCTAGTAAAAAGCGCAGATGCCGCCTCTGAAGACGAACGAGATGAAGAAAGACCCCATATGTTGTGACTTCTCTGAGGAAGGCAATGCAAAGCAACAAGACAGAATATGATTTGGGTTTTTCCTAAAAAGACCAAATAATAAGAAGAGAAATGGAGATCGAGAGGAAACGGAACAAGGCATGACATCGCCTCGCCGCCGTCGCCTTTAACGACGACGGCAAGGAAAAGGCGAATTATCCGGCCGTCGAGCACTTTGCCCTCTCGGCCTCCCTCCCTCCCTCGGACTTCTCGAAGCAGCAGCATAAAACGTCTCTGCCTTCGAGGAGTCGGGACTTTTCGTCTTGAAGACATGTCAACTCTTCGAGAGGAAGGGAGAGGGAGAGGCCGACGTTTGATCCTTGACCCCCATGCGCCACGTTTTATCTCTTTAAAAGGCGGACTCGCCGTGGGTGGACGCCCACGAAAGTGCGCGCGCGCATGATGCACACGCGCCAAAAGTTTTCATCGAAATAGATTGTGCTGTGCACCTCACCGGACGCAGGTGGAGCGTAAATGGACTCGCCCGACTAAAATTACTAGCATTTGATAATCGGATTTGTGAAGGGGTGGAAGCTCATATGAGGAGATTGATTGGAGGCAAGCCAGCAGGAAACTTCTCTCTTCAGAGTAATGCAAGCAGACTACAGAAGCCGTATCAAGTCGCTCATACTTCTCGCTCAAGAGCGCTCAAGCGCTTGAGGCGAAGGAAGCCGAGGGACGGGGGGGGGAGGGGGTAGCAGGAGGACGGAGAACAGCTATAGAGCTGTGAAGGGGATAATAGAATTTCCTCCCTGCCCCCTTTCCCTCTCACCCCTCTCCCGGTCGACCCCTGCTCGACCAGCAAGCCTCATTGACTCTTCATATCTTTTACACGACCGAGCCACCGGCGTCGTCGTCGGCTAAGCGTAAATATTTTTGAACGGCCATTCTTGGGAGAAGTAGGCAATGGCACCCTGGCGAGGGTCTGTGAAGGAACTTTTTGGAAAAAGCAAAAAAATATTGCAAGTCGAGTTACAAGGCCTTGGCGAGAGGAAAGCAATGACACCTCTGGGAGTTCTTGAGCATCGGGAGAGCCTCTCCCTCGAGGAGACTATAGAGGAGCAACAAGAGCTTGGTTCAAGAAGAGGAGAAGAGACTGAGAAGTGTTTGACCAGAAGTCACTGGAGAACTCGAGAAAACACAAGTGCCTAGTTGTCAAGAACTCGACACGAATAAGTTTCATTTCAAAGTTTTTCTTTTTTTTTTCCTTACGAGAAAGGGGAGATGAGAAGTCATCGAAGCAGGAAAGAGAGGAGGAGGAAGAGAAGAGAGGAGGCGCCGGGGCGCGGCGTCGCGCTCGAAATTAGAATTCCCTTGACATCGGTCGCGATATGCAACTCGTCCCGTCTCCTCCTCCTCCTTCTTCTCCTCGTAGATGACATCGAGATGGGCATCGTCGCCGTCGCCCCGTCGCCGACGGGCAAGCGCCGAGATGAAAACGGCTTGTCACACATTTCTCGCCTAGGGAGCTGCAGCTCTCCTCTCCTCTTCTCGCCCCGAAAACGACATGTGCCGAACGTGTATTTGGGTGTTTCTCCATACGACGGCAGCCCGGGCGCAATTACGCCCTCCAGGGACATGCTGATATGAGGAAAAAACGAAAGGTGTAAGAGAAGAAGAGTTTGAACATATTGCCAACTGAATTCAGTCTACTGAATTACAGTTAGGCCTGATCCTTGATCTACCGCAGATGAAACTGTCAAAAGCAAGTTTGGGAGAAACACGTGGATGTTTTTCCACGACAACTTTAGAGATTGAGAATGTGAAACTCTCCGAAACGTTATTGCAACAGCAAGGTGCAACTCGCCGTTCAAGTAACAGTGAAACCGACAAACGATAACAAACTTCAGTCGTGCAAGAGATTGGGCTTTTTCCAGAGCAAATTTCAAGTGCAACGACCCAACTTCACCAGTTGTGATTGCACCGGGAACTTGACTCCTACCTTTCAATCTCAAGTGAAACCGCCGGAAACCTTGAAAACTCAAGAATACCGATTCGGTCAAAGATCGCAGGTGTGCATAAATGCGCGTGTGCCGAAAGCGGACCGCCCGAAGGGTGGGCTGGTTGCGAGAAGGGAAACTTCAGCCCCGCCGACAAGACGCATGAAGCGAGAGAGAGAGGGAGAGCGGCAAGTCCCGGAACGTCGAACGCCCGGAAGGCGCGCCGGAATGGATTTTGTTGGCCCCAGACAGAGCAACGCAGCAAGAAGTCAAGAAGCGGAGGAAGCGCCCCCGAGAACCATTTGTTGAGAGAGAGTCTCCGAAAGCAGTGAAACTCTTCAAAGTTTGAAAAGGAGCAAAAAAAGGGAGGCCGAGGGCTCTGTTGCTGCCAGCTGAGGACGAAGGAGACGCCAAGCGACCACACGTCGAAGGCATCAAACCGTGAGGGAATCAGGAATCGGTGCTGGAAGCGCGATTCGTCGGCCACGCAAGCGCTCTCGAGCATTTGGCCTCCAAGAGAGGAGAGAGAGAACCTTGCAAGAAGACGTCTCTGCTACGCAAGACTTGGGAAGGAGACAAGACTGGCAATTCGCCTAGAGACGGTGCAGACTTTGGTTCAAACAATGGAAATGCAGTCTTGCATGAAGGAAACGACAAGTCAGCGAGCACCGAGCACATCACTAAATTATGTAAAACTTCTAAAACCGTTGTTTTCATCCTTTTTAGATCACAAAGTACATTTCAAACACAGCATATTGGAGAGAAGAAAAGAAACGGGCTGAGTGACCAAACAATGCCCATGGTGATAAAAAGACACAAATGTGTCTATGTTTTGGAAAAAGCTCATAACGAGCATAAGTCACAAGAAACTAACCAGCTGGATCGGGGTTGATGGTGAGGACGGGCGAGTAGGGGCCCTGGCCCTTCTCTGTCGAAGCCGCCACCTGGCGAGGATAAGTTTCAAGTTGCTAGATCGAACCTTGAATGTGTATGACCGACGAGGCTGGATGTCGAAGACAACGGATCGCGTACCGTCCGAGACCTGCAAATGGATGTTTCAGATTTCTCTTACAAACTAAATCAACTAGTCGAAAACGTTTAGCGGAGGAAACGGTCGTTCATTGCAACTTGACAATACAGATTTCACTTCTTTAGTCGAAAGCCAAAGAAATTGCAAATGAAGGTTTCGCACTTCTCTAATAATGCAATAACAACGGGCGTCACTGTTATCTTCAAGCTCAAGGACAAGAATACCCATAACTTTTCAATACCGAATTCCCTTATTTACTCCAAAACCAACGAAAAAGCAAGACGCAAAAAGGAGATAGACCCACAAGCGGCCCAACGCCTGCATAATAAAGATGGACGGCGCTCCATTGGGAGCTCTGTCGGCCGAGAGGAGGGAGGACGATGAGAAGGGGAAGCGATGGCGCAAGACAAACAAGGGACGGCTCGCTCGCCAGCCGCACACAAATTATCTTCTCCCTCTCCCTTCTCTTCTCCCTTCGCCCCTCTTCGTGCCGATTTCTAATTGGATTAAACCGCCCATGTTTTCCTTGATAATTGTATTATTCTAGCAAGTTTTTTACGAAAAAAAAAGAAAAGAAGAGAAAGGTCACGCGCGGATTTCGAAGAAGGAGAAGGGCGAGGCCAGTGATGATTTCACGCTTGAGCGAATTTGCGAAGAGAAGAAGCAAAAAGCAAGAAAGAGGGGCGAGGCGAGGGAGAAGGGACGTCTTAATGACCACGGGCCACTCCCTCGAGGGAGCCCGGAGGATGGCACGCTCCTCGCTCGAGGGCGAAAGAGGAAAAATGAAGAAACGCCAGTGTGTGAGAAATCTTTCTTCTTCTTCTTTGAGTGAAGGAAGAAAGACGACACCCGTAGGTCACGGTGGGTCGTATGTTGTGGCGAACTTCGTGTCAAGAACCAAAAGCGGAAGCTCACACGTGTGCGTGGTGACCTAAGACGGGTCAAAAAGTGACGTGCTGGAATTTGAAATGAGCAAGAGGGTCGAGGAGGGAGGGTTGGAGAATGGGAGAACGCAAAGAGGAGAGGGTCCCTCGACGTCGCCCCCCAGCGGCCATTTCCAAGGGAAACCGAAGCGACTCCTCGCAGCCATGAGAGGCAGGCCAGAATAGGCGTGGGTAGGCGCTTCGTCGAGAGCTTGATGTTCGCCTCTTCCTCGTATTTTTCTCAAGCCCAGCAACCATTGACTAAATCTTCCACTAAAGAGAAAAAACCCGGCCGGCATATGTTTCAGCGAAAGCTTGGGGTGTAGCAAAAGAAAGGCGGAGAAGGAGAAGAGAATCGTAGCCTAGCACCTAATCATTTAGCCGGCCGGCCGCACGGAAGCCTAGAAGCGCCTCCCGGCGACGGCCGGCCGCGGATCGCCACGCCGAGAAGAATCAATAATGCGAAGAAATTTATGTATAAAAAGGCTCACGCGCGTTTCAGCTGAACCGGCTGTCCGGAAGAAAATTTCTTATGCACCCATCTCCATCTCCTCCCTCTCGCTTCTCCTTGATGTTATGAAAATGAAATGAATTTCCCGAAAGAGATGGAAGGACTGAAACGTATAGTTGCCTGGAAAGCGCAGAGAACTTGACTGAAAGTGAAGGAAGTGGATGGAGGAGGAGGAGGTCTTGAGAGCTGGCGAGTTGGGAAAAGTTCCCACCACCATCCGAGGCCATATAAAAGACCCGCCTCGCCCAGGGACTCTCTATAACTGCGCGGAGTTTTATGCGAGAAATGGTGAACGCGCGAAAAAAAAACCGCCGGCGAAAATGCTTTGAGCAGGAAGAATTTATCGGTTATTCGAGGCGAAGGAACAGAGAACAGACGGGGGAGAGGGGGGGGGGGAGGGAAAGCAAAGGTGGAAGAAGACGAAGAAGAAAAGGGCGTTCGCGTTCCAAGCTCTGAAGAGGTGGGGAATAGAGAAGGCGCAAAGGAGTGAGGTAGTAGGAGGGCAACGATGCCAATTATGGCACTTGACACGCGTGCGCGCGCAAGTGTCGAGAGGAAGCACGCGAGCTACGCGGCAAAAGAAGTACACCGTTGAAGGTGTACTGGTTAGAGGAAATGAGTCCCTGTTGGCTTCTCAATTCTGATTCTTGCATGTACTTGACCGTTTCGGCATTGACTAAAATTTGCAGCGCCGATAAAGCGACATTACTTCCTCATCCACGGAGCCTTTCATTTTTTTTCGACATGCACGATTGCCGTGGCGCTTTTCACTAAGTGAGAACTTACGATCTTCTCTCCGCGCTCGCCCTCCGAGTCCATCGGTGTGAGAATAGCACGATAGGAGATGATCTTGCCGTTGCGACGATCCTCCGGAGGTGGATCCCACGAGATGGCCATCTGAAAGAAAACAGTACATAATGCAAGGAAAATATCGCCAACAGCCTGATCGACCAGCAGTAGCACAAAAGCTACACTGTCTTTAGCGCAATTTGAAACAGGTGATTGCGCAGAACAAAAAGTTTTCGACCTTATCGACGTTCAATGAATTGTCGGTTTATCCTAGCACAAGGCTACCACCAATCACTGATTGGCCAAAATTCGTTGGAACGAATTTTCATTAGATTATGAAACCGTGAAGCGGCGAAGGAAACAAAAGCAAGTGGTTGCATCGTTCAACAGGTGGCCGAATGAGACCCGCGAGGGTGACTAAGCGCGCCGTGCCGAAGGCACAAGGATCATTAGGGCGAAATGTGCGAGGGAGGACCACTCTGCCAAAGCATGAGCAGCCTTCTCTCTCCGAGAGACAAACGACTCAGTGATGAATGGACAAGCACGCACACGTCCTTCTAAAATTCTTGCCCTCCCCCAAGAGAGAGGAAGGGAGAAGAGTGAGATGAGGCGAAGGAAACAAATTTCGTTGCGAGCTCCATCATTCATACAAACATGGGCGTCGGAAAACTTCTAGTTCCGTGTAAGGAAGTTCACGCAGGGATTTCGCGGTTTTATAGGGTCAATTTTTGAGCCGAATTTTCGAAACAACAATTTAGCACTGGACGTTGGTGGACAAACACGCAAGCAACTTCTTCACTTTTAGTCAGTCGTTTTGGCAAGCCCAGCAAGCACTGATTGTGAGTTAGCAGTTTCATAGCGGACATTTTCGTCTCGGTAAAAACTGGGAGCAATATTAGAAGTTCGCGAGATCCTCAAAAAGAACTATTGTACAATATCATCATCGAAAGCATGCGCTCATACGAAATGGACAAGTGGAAAGCGCAGCAAGCACAGCTCTCGATCTCAATCAATCCCCCCACGATCTTTGTAATGCTTTGCTTGTCCTCTCTCTGGGTGAAGGCGGAGAGAGGCGTGAACATCCGACACCCCCGCGTCACCCTCCTTTCCTCTCCCTCTCCCCCTCTCTCTTCTCACTTCAGCTTGATCCGTTGAGGGGGACTCTCCTCTGCCTGTTGGCCAGCCGCCTCCTCGACGAACACAAAAACACGCGCCGCGTGCCAGATGCGAGAAATGTGCCATTCCCCCTTTCTCTCTTCAACTCTTCCGTTATAACTTCAAAGCCAGTGTCTCCGGCCCAATCCATCTCTCTCTTCGCTCAAATCAGCACCTAGTCCATCATTTCAATGAACAACGAGGAGCCAATGAGCATAAGCCTGATGACTGGAGCTAGTGGTGTAATCGTATCCGCTGCAACCCCCGAGGCAGGAATTTCGAAAAAAAAAAGCACGAGATGTTTTTGTCGACCCGTCGAGTGGTGTAAGCGATTGAAGTGAGCGATTACCTTGCCCTCCTGGACTTCGTATTGCACGTTCGCCGGCTCGGCATCGGGCACCGCGACGGGCGTCGCCAGCTTCTCCGTAGCGTTCACGCTTTGGCCATCGCTGCTCTCGGCACCAACGAGGATCTCGTAGTTCTGACCAAGCACTGAAAGGAAGAATTGTCAAATCGCTGTTTCAGGCAGATTTGAAAATTGGAGTCAGGTTTGCGCAACAATGATGTTCGGCCTTTCGCTTTAAACTATTTGACGGATTTCACAGTGGCTTTTGTTTTCGCGTCAAATAATCACCCTTCGAAGTGTTTTTTTCAATATAATGCGGTTTCACAAGCTCTTGAAAAGGCAGGCTTTTGTAGCAAAATCAGTTGACTCTCGCCATGTCTTTTCTGGCAAGAATTGTTCAACGTACGAAGTCCGTTGATCGTAGCGCTGGTCGCTGTTCCATTCACGACGAGCTTCTTGTAATCGGCGCCTCCCTCGTACTTGTACCAGATGTTGTACCTGCAATGGTTTGTTGAACCGATTTGGAGGCTAGCAACCTGTCGATGGGCGATTCGAGGCTCTTCAGCTCTGGGCGCTTCCATTCGATGTATGCAGACGCAGGTGGCTCATCTCGCTCCAGCTTCAAGTTGACGATCTCTGGCTTTTGTGGCGCTGAAAGCACAAAAAATCTTGGCTAACAATAATGGAATGGAATCTTTCGAACAAGCAATGTATGCCGTTTACAAAATCCTATTAACAATAAGGCTCGAAACCGCCAATCAATCACCGAAATTTCGAAGGTGCTTATTGAAGACGCCAAAATAGCAAAAACTTACGGACGCCACCGGTGAGGACGACTTTGCTCTCGGAGAACTCGCCATCACCATTTCGATTGAAGGCGTTTACACGAAAGGCGTACTCCATGTTCGGCTCCAAGTTCTCGATTTCTTGCCAGGTTTTCTGAAATTCACACCAGTTACGGTAAGCACAAAGACTTCTAACAATAAGGCAGGGATTCCTGAAAAAGTCACGGGACAACCAAAAGTGGAGACTGCCGAGAGGGGGCGACTGGCAGGAGGCGCGCAGAGGGGACAACCAGCTGCCAACGCTCATTTGCTCGTCTTCCTCGAGGTGGCGTCGAGGTTGGCTCCCTAATTGGCGAGAAGCTTTGCATCCCTGGCTTCCCAAAGAGCTGTCGTCAAAGGCTAGGGTAGAATCGTACGATTTCAGCCCCATCAAATGTTGTCGAAAAGTGGCCGTGAAAACCCGCCGTCGATTCCCAACAAAATTTGCGGCAACATTTACAAGATCGGAGAAACCGCATTCTAATACCAGCTGAATTTCACCGCAAAATAACCCCAAAGCATCCGCTCGGCTCGTCCCACTAGCTTATGGACATGGCATGTTTTGCCTCTTCCACTTCATTCTCTCCATGTGTGTTCGTCCGAGGCTCAAAACAAGGCTGTGAGAGAGTGAACACAAAAAAGCCACCTGGTCAGCCCTCTCGTAGTCTCTTCTTAGGGTTGGTTGACTTCGTTCAAAATACGCCCGCCTATACTCGACGAAGCGGGGGAATTTTCATTTTCATGAGAAATTAGTGCCGCGCGTACTCTTCTTGAGAATTCATTCTCGTCAAGCCGTCGCCGGGCGAGCGAGAGTGCCAATGCGGGTGAGCGAAGCGACGAATGAATAAGTGAAAGGCGTGAGCAAGAACCCAGCATTCCTACGTTTCACGCTATACGACCGTGTCTTTGAAGGTGCGCATTTAGGGATTAGTCGAATATGACAAAGGAAGGAAGCTCACATTCGGATCGTAGATGGCGCTGATTTTCTGGATTTTGCCTTGTTGGGGCACTCCGTCGTGAAGCTTCTCCTTGTAGACATAATAGCCCATGAGTTGGCCATTCGAATGCAGAGGACGCTCCCAACTTAGTTTCACCTGGAAATTGGCGGTTTTAGAATGCAAATATAAGACTTTGAGAATAATTGGGCTCAATGTAAGAGAGTCGAGGAGTCGATAGTAATTTGTGCTGCAACTTACCGAATTAGTGTTTGTTAGAACTGCTTGAAGATTGCGTGGCGCGGATGGCACTGAAACAAGAAGATTACAATCATGAAGACTTTGATTGCTCTAAAATCTTGAAAGTTCTTCAGGCAGACATGCACATTCACCACAAGCACCAAGCACAACTGCTTCCTTACTGCTCTCATGGCAGTTCTCCAGCATGCATTTCCAGTACGAATACGCTGTGTAGTCCATTGCATCGCCCTCTCGAACTCGTGAACACCTCGAAGGTGTTCTAGATGAATTGCTTGAAGTCTCTTCGTCAGCTACGGTAACAGTAGAGGAAAATACAGAAATCGCTGAGAGAGTCCAGTGAATTCGCATGTAACCACGAGCGAGATGAACGACCCGATGAAAACCCTCGGCAAGTGCATAGTTGGGGAGGAGGAGAAGAAGAAGGAAGGACCGCTCAAGTTACACAGCTCAGCTCTTCAGACCTTTTTGTTTGTCCAAAACTAGGAAGGTCTGACGAATTCGTAGACTAACTAAAGGACAAAAGACTGAAAGCTTGCTAACGAGGGAAGCTTGAAGACTATTCAACTCAATCCGTAAGGAGCAACTGAATCATGTGGCATGTTTCCCACATGAACCTGGTCGTTAGGCCTCGATTCGAGCTTTCAAATCTCTCCTTTCAGAATGAGAGAGAAAGGGAGCTACAAATGCCGATTCGAGAATGAAGGAGGGAGAAAGCAAGCTCGTGTATCCATGTCTGGTCGAGGCCCATTGCCTTTAAGAACGACCGCAATATGGTCGTTTCGCCTTCGTTTTTCATTGCCAAAACGTCACGACAACCCAAATCGGGCGGAACCAGTGTTTTTTCGTCTTCGAGCACTCATCGAGAACAAATTCCCAAATTGGAAAGGCAAAAAATTGTTGTGAAAGGTGAGAGTGTCCGTGCCGGAAATTGGCGACCTCTTAGCGTGCCGACGAAGACCTTCGCCTGTCATGTCTCGTTCTTCCGCCATGCGACCTTTTGAGTCAAGGCGGCACTCTTGAAGGAGAGGTCAAGATGGACATCATCATGGCTTTCTTTATCTGACTATTTTGTTTTGAGTTGTGCAACTCTTCTATGGATTGCTCGAATTCGTCATTACTCCTCAAGAAACGCTCTCGAAACATTCAACTCCCATGCTGAACACTTTTTGGCTTTCGTGGTAAAAGGCTTTGTCGCCCGGACTGCAAGCCCCCAAGGCGCGACCTCAATTATGCTCTTCGAGGCGTGGGCGCTGAATGTGCCCGGCGGGCAGTCGCTCTCCCTCAGCTGGCTCCCCGACTGGCCTTCCAAAGGTCCACTCGAAGTGTTCCCCTTCATCCCTTCAACGCAGCTGCCAATTCCATACCCTTTCAAGTCCGGGAGTCCCCCCTGCAACCCACAGCAGTTCATAATAAGCTCAAGGCCACGGGATTTGAATAAATATCTTGTGAGATCGAAGAAGTGAGATGCTGGAAGCCGAACTATTCCTTCTCGACGTGAAATTAACGCACACCCTAATTGCAAAGAATGTGCTCAGAGCGAAACAGACGAATCCCGCATCTGCTTTGATATGCGAACTTTCCACCGTTTCCACTTTGACTTTGTCGGGAAACTATTGCCGAGGTCAAACAGACTAAAAGGAAGTTTCCCTTGCCAGACAGAGCATGTGAGATGCATATATTTCTGTCTCTTTCCCTATCCCTTCGCAGGCGCAGTGAGTGGACGTCGCATGCATGATTCATCGACGTCCATCTCCTCTCTCCCCTCATTCCTTTCCAAAACCCGGCAAAAGCATCAAAATACTAAAGTTCCAAATCGAAAGCTTCAAAGGAGCGAGATCTGAATGATTTCGAGGACTCTCTCAAATAAGCACGGCTTCGCGCCCTTTCGCCGTTCCCCTCCTCCTCGCGGCGAGACCGGGAAGAGGGAGAGAAGAGACGATGAAGAGAAGTGAAGCGGCTAAGACGCCACGCAAACAGCTTAGCGACGCGCATCGAAGGGAGAAGGGGGCGACCAGATGCGCGAGTGCGGGGCGATTCTCTCTATCACTTCCACATCGAGAAGAGCAACGTCATGAGGTTTGAGAAGTAAGCAGAAGATGCGCTAACTTGTCGCATTTAGCACATTTCCAGTTCGAGAATGGAAACAATCCTGAAGCGAACCTGTACTGACTACTTTTCAAAACAGAAATTAATTAAGCCAGGATGAAACAGCAGACTGAAGATTTTAACACTCATCAACTCCCGTCACCACTCCCAATGCATGCACTTTGACGACTTGTCGCGTGAAGTGAATATAACCAGCGGTTCTCACCTTTTTGTGGAGCGCTCCAGGCGCTGGCGATTAGTAGAATGAGCGACACGAGTTGCCGCATAGCGACAAAAGAGACTCTCGCTTATGGTCAAGACGTCCGGTGTCGGGTCCGCATATAGACGCTTTTGCGGTTTCTTTCTTGAACTGAAGAAGCAATGCTAGGAGGTTTCACGGAACACGACGCGTCTAGGTTTCAATGAATGTTGAAAGATGAAAAGGGAGAGTCAAAACAATTTCCCGATGAAGACTCAGGAGACGAAAGAAAGGAAAAAGAAGAAGGAAGGACGACCTAGAGGAACGAAGACGAGTGAGAGGCCACACATTTAAGGGGCGAAAACGGAATGAAATTGAGAATGGGACGGGCGGCGACGGTGTTCGAAATTCGAGGGTTCGGCCCTTTTGCCCGCGATCATCTTGTCTCGTTTGTGGTAACGAGAAGAAAAGGGTCGAGATAGAAAGCAAGCAAGACACAAGATTCAACTTCGAATGTAGAAACCTGTAGCGAATGTCATGAAAATGAAGATTGACTGATGTACAGCGCGTGAAACTGCTAATCTCCCTGATTGACACAACGTTCAATTTCTCAATTTCAACTTGAAACGTATTCGAGACGACTTTTCCCGCGACCCTAGCAAAAAGAAGAGTGACCACTCCCAAGTCGAACCCCCATCAATCAATTCGACGGCTCTGTCGGTGACCCCTCCCATCAAGCTCCGAATAGTAAGTTGTTGATGTCGAGCCAAAAGCGGTCAAACGCCAAGACAAGACGAGCGAAGGCGCAAAAAAGGTGTGACTCCGTATGTGCGTCAGAGTGGGGAGAGAGAAAAGAGCACAGAGCACGGCACATTGGTCAGCGGTGCGCACCTCGGGACGGGCAAGGTCTCCTCTCCTCCTCCCGCTCTTCCTCTTGCTCGGAGACCGGCTCGCTCGCCCCTCGCCCCGTCGCCCGGGTGTCCAAGGCGTCAAATGGGATTTCCCTTTCCCATGGTCAGCGCGAGCGGTGATGGAAATGGATTGAAACATTTGAAGAGAGAGAGATCTGGATGGGAGGTTTGTAGAGCAAAATATTGTAGATCAAAAGAAGGAGGAGGGAGAGAAGAGGGGAGGGGGGAGGAGAGGCGGGCGAGAAAAACCACTGACCTCCAGTGGGCACCGGGGAGTGGGAGACCTCGGCCTGGCCGATCAATCGATCTGCGCGACGGCCCGTTAATGAGGCGCCTTCACGGCCGCCGTGATGGCATTCAGCTCGCTGAGGGGACAAAGGAGACGGCGGGAGGAGGGAAGACTGTGATGGGTCACTTGGAGGAGGGAGAGGAGAAGGAAGGGTTGCATGCAAGAAGGTTTTATCTTAGATTCAGCAAAGTCTTGGTTAGCAGCAGGCTATAAATAGCAATATTGAATGTGTTGTTAAAGAAAAAGTATTCCCTGTGGACGAAACGGTGAACTGACCATGTTCAGTCAGCGAATGGACGGATCCAAGTTAACAAAGAACTGGTCTCAAAATTCGCAACTGCTGCGGCAGTATCAACGGCATCTATTTGAGAAGTCTTTGGAAACTGAGTGAGACTGCAAAGTTAGGGGGATAACGACGTTGCGCGTGTGTGTAAAACCCCACAGAGCACAATTTTCACAAAGCCATCATCAGCATCCCAGAACTGCCGGTGCGATTTGAAGGCAAATTTTAAAATCCTCCGAAACCGTCAACCAAATGCTGAGTTGTTCGGAACGATTTCATCGAAATGTGTGGATGGCACAAATCATTCGGACACTCTTCCAAACGGTCACCGCCACAGCTGCCCCGGAACCCCTCGTCGATGACAGCAAGGACGACAAGAGAGACACGACAAGGAGAAGGAGAAGAAGGCAGGTGGTCCACACTCTGCAATGGCACTTCTTGCCCACTCTTCCCAAAGAGAAGACCAAGTGAAGGGCTGACCACCAAGGGCCTCCCGTAACACGACCCAACAATATGCCCGTTGCGCCGCCTCGCCTGCCATTGTATGGCCGTGCCCAGGGCCCAAATCGAATTTTGACGCGCCCACCGACCCGAGCCGCGTCAAGGTGCGTAGGTCAAGCAACAAGCGAGGGACCCTCTAGGCACTCACCCCCTAGGGGGTCTCCTCCTTCGATAAGTGCTGAAGGCGGTGCGCTACGAGACGGCCACCACACGGGAGGGGACCCCCAGGCGCGCGCCAAAACTAGCCCGCGCAACGCGCGCTCGCGCCTTCTTCTCCTCCTCCGCCTCGATCAGTCCCGCGGCGATGATTGATTATGAAGGAGGGAGACGGGAAGAAGGAGAGAGAATTTGATCAGTGGATGAGCACCTCGAGGAGGAGGAGGAGAAGGAAATGACCGGACTCTACGTGTGAGGGAAAAGAAAACTTTGGCGGAAAGAAGCTGGGGGTGGAAGAAATTGAAGAACGATGATCGGGAGGGGAAGAGTCCACTGGCCGCCCGCAAAAAGACATTCATCTTCGGGTGTGACCACACGTTGGGGGCCTGCGGCGGCTAGCCAACGACGACGGGGTGGAGGGCGAGAATTTACGGCCCGATGAGCATATTTCGAGAGAAGAGGGAAGAAGGAGTGGAGACGGAGTGGTAGTGGACGCCTGGGCTAAAGCCAGACGCCCGGCGACGGAAGAAGAGAGGTGTTTTGGAGTCAAACAACCCTTTTGGAGAGTGGGTCTGAGGTTGGGGGCTTTTTTGAAAGGAGTCAAGTCTGGGTTTGAGCATGGCGGGACTTCAACTGGTTGACGGTGCCAATGTTGAGAATGTCTACGACGTGAGGACAGAAGAAATTGGCCAATCCTATCCATTTCGCTAAAAGGAACTTCTCGAAACAGTACAGTGCCTGCCAAATTGAAACCGGTGAGAAATGCAATTCAAGGGAAATTTTTTTTCAATCAGATGCGTTCAGCATTAATGTAGAATTTCACAATGATCTCCAGATGAACTGAGAGTGAAACCGTTCACTGAAAATAAAATGGACAACAAACTTTCATGACTTGAAAGCGGAAGGGGGAAGTGGAAGGAAATGCCTCGGAGCTGTCTCATGCCCCCGTCGCTCCAAAGACGGCGTCGCCTTGGCCTTGTCCGAGAGACTCGGTGAAGTGGCTCGAATTTCGTCCGGACGAGCAGCGCCCGCGCGAGGTCCCCGTCGAATTCGTCTCGTCACATG
>JAQIXL010000962.1:0-22537 GCA_034700245.1 Poikilolaimus oxycercus
GCGACGGCTACGAGAAGGTGGAGGAGATGACGCCGGAGCAGCTCGCGAAGATCGCCGGCACGGCGCCCGCCTAGATCACCGTCCCCCGTCCACTCCATCGTTCAATAAATTCTCGGCCACTCCGAAACAGAAGCTCCTTTATTGGAAGGAACAAGAAAACTGAACAAGCGTTAGAGAACAGCTGCCTTCGCCTTGTAGAGGTGACGAGTTTTTCTTTAGCCTGAAAAAAAAGCTTTTCAAAGACTATCTGGGTTGACAGACCATGGGGGATTTGCCAATTTTGGATTGACATAATGGTCTGCTCCACCAGTCGGGTCAGGAATTGATCCGTCAAGAACTTGCGGTAGCCATTCGTCGATAGACTTGTACTGAGAGCCTTCTCTAAAAACTTTCTTCCCAAAGCCATTGAGTACTTGATGGGAATGTTGTTCTGGCCGTTCCAGCAAGAGAACTGGTAGGGAGTCCGGCAGACGGCTCCAAGGCTGCTGCCGCCCCAGGCTCTTTTCCCAGTGAGGGCCCTGTTCTTGATGACCCACGCAACAGCGATCTGCTTGCTGCATGAATCATCTGCGAAGACGCCAACCAGGCCTTGACGAGGTTCTCCACGAGCTTCAGCGTAGATTGTCTTCTTCAGAGTTTCATAGTCCTCTTTCGTGTATTGCATACTTGAAGCTGGCAAAATTCCTCAAAAGAATATTTTCTGCAAAAATAAAAGCAGAGAAGTCGGAAGCCCTGGCCTTTATTATCACACGCGGGCCTTTAAGAGGGACGAGCAGCGAGGCGAAAGGATGACGCCCTTACACAAATCCTTGCGCAAGATGTGTGAACCTCCGTTGAAACAGGCGCAAAGTGCGCTTCTCGTTATTTTCGTGCCCTTTTCATTGCGAGTTTCACCTTTTTGGCTGAATGGCTCGACAGGAATTCCGTGATATGGAGAAGCCGGATCTATTGTAGCATTAGGAGAAACTCACAAGCAGACAACAGAAGTTCTTTATTTAACGCGTACATCCGCGAGTTTCGAAACGTCGAATGGACATTACGTAAGCGTTCACGTAAAGGGGGTTTCTTTGATCCGCAATGCATTAAATAAAAGCTCTGAGGGTGTTCTTTTTTGAAATGTTGCTGGCGGAAACTAGTGGAAGAAAAAGGGAAAAAAGCAGGGTCTGACTTGCGTGGAATTGTGTTGACCTCAAGGGACCTCCTCCACCTCATCGCTCAGCTCAGTCTGCCGACGGTCCAGTGTTTGGTCAAGTTTGACTGCGGGGCGAGGTCTGACCTCTCCCGCCTGCCACTGTGCTCGCCCTCCCTCAGAGCTTCTTATTTGCCAAGCGGTTCTCTTCGAGCCGCCCGGTCACTCTCGGTCAGTCTCCAAGTGCTCTGCCATTCCTTTTTCTTCTTTTGAACACTTTATGAATTCTCCCAAAGAGTCTTTTCAGATCATATGGGAACGGCGAAGATTCGATTATGGCCGCTGCTCCTCTGCACGGCCCTCGTCGAGGCGATGATCAACTTTGGAAGAGAAGTGAGAAAGCTTTTAGAAAGAGAGAGATTTCCTTAGGGCGATGCTTGCAATCGAGCCGACAGCAATTGGTACGCCGTGCCGCAATCCCGACATCACTTCATCTATTGCCACTCCAAACACGGGTCTGTCTTCCTTTCAGTTCCAAAGCAGCGAACTGACTGTTTCCATGTCTGCCATTCAAGAAGCGAAATGTGAAGAGACGTTCTTGGCTCTTCTGGCGTTTTGAAACACAAAATTCACTTGCAGGATTTACGTCCGTGACCAATGCGCCTTGTCGAGTGGCATCCGAAAGGTGTTCGACTCGGAGTTGCAACAGTGCGTGATGCCTCCAACAGCTGGCGCCGCTGATCACTCCCCTCCCATCAACAATCCTCTCGGTTCTTCCAAAATCCAGTCAGAAATATGTTCCAGGTGTTGGCGGATCAACTCGATGCACCCAATCGTCTCATTGTCTCGATGAGCGATGGGTGTGTTCCAAAGAGGGACGCTGTGTCTGTCGCAGTGACCATGTCCAAATCGGAACTCAATGCTGGAGAAGTAAGCCTTCGTCATTGAGACAATGATATCTTTAGAAATTCCCGTGGATGGTGGTGAATGTGTGTTCGACAAGCAATGCTCGGCCTCTTGGCCTTCGGCACGCTGTGTGGCAAAGCGCTGTACTTGCCCGGCTCCGACCGTCTCAGTTCATACCTATCACGGAGTCGTCTGCGCGGCGTCAGGTCTGTCATTTAACAGTCCTTTTCCCTTTATGGCCTCTCTCGTGAAGTCAGTTGAAGCCTTGAAGTGTCCCTCTCTCAATCAATGGCACTCGGCCCTTCTGCTTCTGTGTCCGATTGATGGTCACCAACCGTCGGCGTCGACGGGTAAACATGCCCCTCAGGGGGGGGGGGGGGCTTCGAGAAGCGGCGAGGCGCGTCGGCCGCCCGTCGATGACGTGTTGAAAGAGAGGCATTTCTAGCCAACGTGCAAACTGTCCTTTACCTGAAGCTTGAGGTGTAAGACACGATGCTCCCTTTCAGATGAATGCCCTGTGGGAGGAAGAACAGCGATTCTCATGAAGTCTCGAGGCTGTCACATGAAGGGAGGATGTGGAGAGGTTTGAGACTTTAAAGAGAATCTAATGAAGAGTTTCAGTTTACGAATCTCAATCATTTCTATGATTGCCTGCACGTCTCCTCGACAAACTCCATGTGCTGTCCGAACAAAGGTTCAGCATCTCTTCTCCAGGATGAATACCTTTCAGCTTACACCTGTATGCTGCCTGTGATGCCGGGCAATGGTCCAAATCGTTTCCTGCGATATTATTATGACCCTTCGACGGATCAATGTCAGCAGTTCACTTACCGAGGCGGGAATCTCGTCAATACGAACGTCTTCAAGTCGCGGCAGGAGTGCGAGAGCTATTGTCGAAGTGGTGAGTCTATACGTACGAAATTGAATTGGACCTAGACTGCCCTCGAGGCCTAGTGGAGCGAACGGCTTCGGGACAGCGGCTCGAGTGTTCATCAGACAGTGACTGCTCGCCCCTTTATGCCTGTCATCGACGTGACAACGCCCCGACTGGCTTCTGCTGCCCCACAAGCAGTTCGGGCTGTCTTGCTTCTAATAATTTTCAGACTTTCTTTGCTCAAAGGAGGGAGGTCGAGACTACACAGGAGAGCCGGACAGATTTGACGAGTTCGACGCTGGAACAATGCCACAACATGCAACCTCCGTCTTCTTTCCTGTTGTTAGGTGAGCTCCTTATTGTTAGAGGACTGGATCATCGTTTAATGCTTCCACGTAACTGACTCACAATCATTTTCGAGCTGAAACTGTTAAACACAAGCATTCTCAATCATTTAGATTCTATTACTCTCCATCGGAGCGTCGTTGCAAGGCCTTCCTTTATCAAGGAGAGGGTGGCAACTTCAACCACTTCGTCTCGATCGAACATTGCTGGCATTTTTGCTCTCCTGGTTCGCTTTGAAAAACTTTGATGACACCATCGTAGTGACATGCGATGGCGGTCAAGCACTATCACTGAATGGCGAAACGCGCAAGTGCACATCGGATATGCAATGTCCTGAGGGCTTCTCCTGCAGACACAGTGTCTGCTGCCCGAAGACCGGTAGGCTTCCTTCTTGTAGCGTTCAACGTTTTCAGAGCGATTCTGTCCAAAGGACTACGAAGTGCTCCTCAAGTCCGATGCAATGAACAGCATTCACGGCGAGGTTCCGAGGCTTGCTCAGCGATGCTCTCAGAATGCCGACTGCCCGCTTCCGTATCACTGTCAGGTTTGGAGAAGATCAAAATTGCAGTTCTTAGGTGGACAACTCAATTCTTCGAGGGACGACGTCGGGTTTCTGCTGCAAGCCAGTGGGAAAACGTGAGTTAAAATGACGACTTCGCAGTTTCAAGCCCTGTTTATTCGCAGTTCTCTAGCTCCAATGCCAATGAATTGAGATTTAGAACCATGTTTTAGCGTTGGTCTTCACGAAGGGAACAAAGCTGAAGGAGCCAATTCGAGGCACTGCTCACACAGTCTATGTCACAACTACCACTGCCCTTCCCTCAACCACTTCAACCACAACAACAACGACACGACCTCCGACAACGCCTTCTAGTACAACCACGACAACTACGACAGAAGCTCCTACAACAACAGCCTGGACCACCATCACGACCACTGAGACTCCCGTGGCGACTACGCCGACAATCAGGACTACGGTAACTGTGATTCCGCCTTCAACGAGCACCCTGCCGACAAGCACCTCAACGGTAGTGACTAGTCTCAAAGACAAAAGTCTTCAGGACCGAGAGCCCTACTGTCCAGGAGGTCGTCTCCCTCTCATTGATATCGATGGAAGAGCATTCGCATGTCAACTAGGGGCCATGGACAGTGACTGCGAGTCCGTCACCGAGAATCTCCTCGCCGCTGCAAAGCTTCCCATTCCGGGTGAGGCTAAGAGGAAAAGAAGGAAAGTTGTTTAGAAGCGCCGACTCATCGCTGTGCCTTCTCGAGTCTCAACTCGACGACCGGCGTCTGCTGCGGCTCTCTTCTCTACGACCAACATCGTTGTCCTCCAGCTATGAAGCCGATGATTGATTCGGTAAGTTGTCAGTTTTATAGCCGTTGTAATTGGGAACTCTCATGCGGCCATCAGTGCCACGATCGAAGAAGCCAAAAACATGGTAATGAAAGTGTAATTTAGGATCGCCAGACGACGCTCACCTGCTCGCCCTACCACTTGGAGTCTTGCCCTGGCTATGGAGCTGCCTGTGTCTTCGACGAGCTCTACGGATCTTATCACTGTTGCCATATTCAAGAAGTCTGTCAGCTTCTCTTGCTCTGAATTGTTGAAGGAGGTGGAGACTGTGGTTGTGGACCCGGACCAACTCCCGACAACCACGTCTACAGCCGCTTCTACCACGACAATTACTAAAGCTACGACGACGACCTCATCGACAACTACGACGCCAGTGCCAACAAGCCCTTTGCCGATTGAACCAACGGAAATTCCTGAAAATAATCGAGGTCCGGCTTCTTTCTCAAGAAGGAGGATGAAATTTAGGCTGCCAGCTTGGCCAAGAGCCCTTCGATGATCCCGTTCAGAATCGAACTCTCGAATGTCAACCAGACCGATCGACGACTTGCCCGCCAGGCTTCACCTGTTATCGCTCTAGGATGAATCGCCGCTTCCAGTGCTGCGGCTTCACTTCAAGTTCGTTCTAATCATAGAGAAGAAGCCGTCCAGGATGCCCTCCAAACAGCGGCGCCCATGTCTCGCCGGTGACGGAGATGCCCGTCGGTTGCAACGAGTTCAACGGTTGTCCTATGGGTTACTTCTGCTATCGCACTGCGGGAGAGGAGATCGGCACTTGCTGCTCTGAGGACCCTGTGACTGGTAAGTGATTAATGACTGGTAAGGTTGAAAACATCCCGGACTGCGAGCAACAACAGCTCGATAGAATGTTCAACGACTTATGTGAAGTGTTGTATAAAACGGTGAAATTACAGGTCTCTGCGATCACGGAGTGGCACTACGAGATGCCGAGGGCAAAGGTGTTCGATGTCACGGTACACAGACTTGTCCCAGGGGCTATGCTTGTCTCACTCGATTCAACATCTCCATCTGCTGTCCCACTCAAGGTTTGATGGAAGAGAAGGAAGATGGTGTTGATTGAAGAGAATGTATGTGGTCAGCCGCCGATCAAAGGTCTTCAATGCGAGGAGGCGCCCATGCAACAAGTCTGGATGTTCGATGTGCGAGAGAGAGATTGTCGGCCTCTCGCCTACACTGGCTGTGGAGGCAATGATAATCGATTCGAGACTAGAGCTCTTTGTGCTCAGCACTGTCGAGCAGCAGGTTGGGGTTTCTTCAAGAAAATCAAGTCTTTTAGCCATCTGCCCCCTCGGCCATCCACTAGTCGATCGTGACGGAGTTCCAGTTGAATGCAACGCGACAGACTCTTGTCTTGCTGGTTATCATTGCTTGAGAACAATTGAAGGAAGATATTGCTGCCCTCAGCCGGGTAGAAATGCATTTTTGGAAACTAACTGATCTTTTCAGAAATGGTCTGTTCTCTGCCCGTGGATCCGGGAACGTCATGCGGACCTCCAAACACGCCGACAGGCCCAGCGGCTCTTCATTGGCACTTCTCACCGGCAGACGGGGCTTGTCTCTCTTTTGACTTCGAGGGATGTGGAGGCAACTTCAACAGATTCGCGACTGAAGAAGACTGTCTTGACGGCTGCCTACCTGGTTTGTTTTGTTGGGCAATACTCTGAAAGACATCATTGACATAACGACAACAGTTTGTTCCTCGCATGATGTTTTGACAGTGAAACAGCAAATTTCAGCACTTTGCTCGGCGGGTCGAGCTAAGGTGGATGATGGTCGACTAGTTCGCTGCTCCCCATCGCATCACTGCGGCGAGAGCTACAATTGCCAGCCGGCAAAAGTCCTCAAGGATCTTCATGTCTGCTGCCCCACTCCCGGTAAGAGTAATCGAGGGAAAAATTCTGTTACAGAGGCTCTTTGTCCTCTGCCGGAAGATGTTGGAATCACTTGCTCGGCTCCTCATGTGAGTCTTCTAATGAGACAGGACGAACGCTTTTCAGTTCCGATTCCGTTATGACGGAGAGACAGATCGTTGCGTGGAGTTCATGCACTCGGGGTGTTCCGGCTCGCCCAACTCCTTCTACACGGCCATCGAGTGCCGACGCTTCTGCGCCAAGAGTTTGTCTCTTCACTTTAGAAGAGTTCCGTCAGGTTATGCGCAGTGTCCAATGGAGACGATGCCCCTCTCCTTCCCTCTCATGTCCACAACAACACCGACCTCAGGCTCGAAGCGCCCCTCAAGTTGTTCGCCCATCTACGACATTTGTCCTCAAGGCCTCAAATGCTCTCCCTCACCAGCAACGGAGCTGCACTTCTGTTGTCCGGGTTTGTGGTTTTTCAAAAAGTTTGCAGTTTCAAAAGTAGTGTAGCAGCGCTGCAATCAAGTGGCTTCAATATCATCTCCCTCCAATCGGCAACAATATATTTTTCAGAAGCGAAATGCCCAAGTGGACGTCAACCCTTGCACGCGACCAACGGCTCTGTGGTAGAATGTCGACCTTCTCTCCTTGAAGCCTGTCCGCCCACCCACTCCTGTCAACTCGTCTCTGATGGTCACTACCTTTGCTGCCCTCGAGCTGGTGAGTCTCTAGAGCCTCGAACACGTTAACTTGACAGAAACCTCGGACGCTTGCCCGCCACCCTCAAAGGTCTACGTCCACGCGGCAATGCCTGTCTCCTGTGCTCCGGTAGGAATGCAAAAGATTCGGGGAAAGTTGTCGTTTAGGGCGAGTTGGCTGTGCCTTGCCCCTATGGCTTCACATGCCGTCTCAACGAGGCTTATGGAGAATCCTTCTGCTGCTCCGATGATGAGTCCGTTATCGTCAAAGCGACACCTCCACCTCCAGCTCCTGTTGCTTATCACAGCAAACGACTCCTCAATGGTTTGACCTTCATAGAGTTGTTCAACGTCTCGCTTTAGTGGAGATGTGCTCGGATAGCACGGAGCCTCTCTACGATGCCCTCGGTGTTCGCATCTGCCATCCTCATCTTGGCTTCTCTTGTCCCACTCACTACCAATGCGAATTTAATCGAGCTGTTGGACGCTTCCAGTGCTGTCGAGCCGATTACTATGTGATGCGTGAGTTATTTGACTGTTTCAATGGGGTTACGAAAGAAAACATTGAATGTGCTATGCAATATAATGAGACTGTGGTTGTTCACAATGAAATTCTCTCAGGTTCTTCAGAGTCGATGGCGCAGGATGCAAGAGGCGTCTGTCCTCCCGGCCTCACCCTTCAACAACATCCGAAGACGAAGCAGCCAATCGTCTGTCAGCCCGGCATCAGTGGCTATTGTCCTGCCGATTCACAATGTGAATACAGGTTAGTTCCCCTTGCAAAAAAAAAGATTCTCCTTTTTTCAGCACGCTGTACTGGCAATTCATCTGCTGTGCTCCGGCGCCGCCGATCATGATGGGAGCTTCGGAGTTTCACGACGCCTTTGTCAAGGCCGAAGTCGGCAAGACGACTATTGCTCAGAGTTGACTGCTTTATAATCTTTGGGAAAAATTGTTCAGCTGCAAATCAAGTGTCAACTGCATTCGATGACGGATCAGCAGTGTCGACTTTCAAGCACTCGAGAGTCGATCCCCCGCCATCCCTCGACGCCCTTCAGTCAACTCTTCTTCCGAGACTTTCACCGGCTACCACACCTTCTAGTGTTTCGCTAAAATGTAAGTCTCGAAGTAAATCAGAAACGACCTTTGAAGTGTATTATCCCGGAGAGGCGGGCTGTCAAAGTGACTCGCAATGCTCGGGAGTCCATCCTGGCTCTCGATGCCAGGACTGGATCTGCGTCTGTTCTGGCACAATGAAAGTCTTTGAGAAAACTTGTGGTTTGTTTCTTGCTTCATCTCGAGAAAGGAAAATTCTTTAGTTGATCAATGTCCTCCTCACTACGAGACCCGCGATGGCCGCTGTGCTCGTCTCTTCAACAATCGCCTCATCGATACTTAATCCTCCTTGATCTTCTTTCCTAGAATAATTCCACCTACGACCTCCTTCAGCGAAACGGAATGACACATTCTCACATAGCAATTTATCTCAGCGGGAAACCTCAATGCATCATCACTTGTAGCCTTCGATGACCTCTCATTCAAAATGGTTCTCTTTTCTGTGAAGTTACTGTTTGTTTACTAATACTTATTGTTATTATTTCCGAGTCTCGATAAATCTTTGAAACAGCATTCGAATGCAGTGAGACGGCACCTCTCACTCGATTTTTGAAGGCATCCTTATCACAGAGTGCTTTCATGGAAAGTGTACTAATTGTAAGCTTCCTTGAGGAAGCGCCAGGACTTGGGTGTTTTAAGACTCTTATGCCAGCGTGTTGCCTTTGTCTGCCAGTGGAGGCATCTATCGACTTATCGGCAGCGCCAAATCCGGGGTCGCTTCCGATCAATGAAACAGCACTACACGGCGTTCATGTTGGACGGTGTGGTTATGGCATCCGCAATCATGCATCTAGCTTTCTCCAGTATAATTTCTATCGCAGTAAGTGACTGTTTTATCTGGAATAAGTTCAAACAAAGTGGGCCGACCTTCCCGCCGGCTGTGGAATGCTGGATGGGAGAATCTGACACGAATGGAACTTGGAACTTTTGTGAACCGTACGAGGAATGTTACAATGTGATATTCTCAAATCAGTATAGATATTCCAGCCGCGATTATTGTCAAGAACATCAACTAGAGAAGGTGGAGTGTGGTTTATTCGAAGCCCTTGGTGGTGAATGCTGTTGCTCAATAGATGGCTGCAACAATGTGAAGCAATCTTTGCCAACCACTTCCAAGCAAACAACGACTAAACAAACGACGGATGTCGCTTCTTCACCTTCCACATCACAAATTTCCTTGTTGACAATTTCTATGAAGCGAGGGATCTGTTTTGTTGGAGATTCCATGGAAGATGCAACGCAAAGGCTGTGTGACATTGGAGAGTTGTGCTTAAATGGAACTGAAACATATTTGGACAATCCTCCTGTCTTCGTCTTCAAATGTGCGGATCAAGACGAATGCGCTCAACATGAAGCACTGCTGAGTTGCCACAACTCCAGTATAGCTGGCTTCACGACGGAATATTGCTGCTGTGCCAGCGATGGATGCAACATGTATTTTTTCCTTCCTTCCACGACAACATCATCGAAAATTTCGACGGCAAGAAGCAGCAGTCAGGAAAGCATAACCACGACCAATAGGAGGACGTCGTATTTTACAGCAGCTCGACTGACCAACGTATCTGACTTACCACCAATCACAAGTTACTCTTCAACCAGTTCCTCTCTAATTCTAAGTTGTTGGGTTGGAAACACTATAGAAGACGCCAAAGAAGAGCGGTGTGGCAACGGACAAATATGTTTTAACAGAGCCGAATTTTACGAGGATGTAATTCTCTCGCACACTTTCAAATGTGCGGATAAAGAGGAATGCGCCGCGCACCAGGCGGATCTAACATGTCATAATAGCAGCGCCGATGGATTTTGTCTCGAATATTGTTGTTGTTTCAGTACCGGATGTAACAAGGGCGTCTCTTCATTCACCACTTGTCCCACTGGGCGGACAGAATCGAATTCACAACCCAAGAAATGTTGCATTGTTCCGGCAGTCTCGGTGAGAGACCAAATAATCAGCAAAAAAATTTTATAGGTCAATTATACGATGTCTGTAAAGACTTGTAGACAACTCTATGGAAGTTCACTCGCTGTAAGCATCACAAACGGGTTTGAAAACAGCGAAATACGAGGTTCTGAAATTAACATTTTTTAAATTTCTTTACAATTATTGTAGATATGGCCGGCCGAGATGTGTTATGGATCGGTCTTCAGAAGGAAGGCAGCAACTGGATCTGGTCTAATGAATCAACTCAAAACTATAGAAATTGGGCGAATGGGGAACCGAGCACGGGCAGTTGTTCAACACTCTCAGTCAACGATGGCAAATGGCGAACTCGTGGTTGCAGTGAAAGCTTTCCAATTGTCTGCGAATTGAAGTACAATATTAAATTTATTGAGTAAATATTGCGACAAACACTGCCTTCTTGAAAAGATTGGGGGTGCCCTTGTAACACATCTTATTCACTAACAAACGAAAGTAAGACAATACATTTGGCGGCTCTCTAAACGGTTCCAGAAAGACTTTTGGAAAGGCCTTTTAATGAGACTGGTCCAGCTTCTTCCAATGCTTGTGAAAAAAATGCGGTTAAAAGTTTTATCCCAACTGATGACATAAATGACATTATTCTCTTCAACGATATCGTCATTTGGCTCTGACGAAGGAGTGGATTACGCTAAGACCCGAGTCGGCGTCCTTCCACTGACACTTGGCCACTTGCTTGGCTCTCTCTCGGAACTCCGTGTTCAAGGAAAGATAAACGAAGAAGTTCAAGCCCGAATTGATGCAAGTCGCCCAGACGGCCGGCTTCGAAATCGCGTCGGAGACCTGTTTGGGTTGAGGTTGAAGGCCTTCGTTTACCTTTCCGATCCAGGAAGACGCAAGGGAGATGCCATTTGGGATGCAGACGAGGAAGGTTGACAGGAAGGAAATCATCAAGTGATACCGTAGTCTCTCCATTTGGCCTTTCGAATGCCTAGAACAGACTTTGAGCACAAAGAGATGCTACAGACTTGGTCTTCTGCATTGTGGTCTTGACCCGGATAAAAGCTGTAACGTTGAGGACATCTCCGAGGATGTAGCCAAGAACGTTAGTCGCGTAGATGAAAGTGCCATAGGAGAAGGAGAAGGCCTCCTTGCGGCCGCAGTAGTAACGAGCCTGAAGGAGCTAGTTATGCTTTGCTTGGAGAAAACCTTGTGGGTCCTGTTGGAATAGGCGATGAGGAAGCCGATGGCGAGGGAGACGACGACGAAGAGGACCGTGGCTCCGATCATGAGATAAGTTCTGCAAGGGAAGCTTTGAAGGGAGAAAGCCAGCAGACCGTCTCTTCTGCTTGTGTCGGTACCAGAGAGGAAGGAAGACGGCGAAGACACGCTCTGTGCCCATCATCACTTGCACGATTGGAGGCCAGAGATCGCCTGGAAGGTTTCTTCTTTGACAAAGTGTCACATTAGAGGGTGTTTCATTTGTCAGTTGCGAGTCTTTCGAAGCAATTAGTCCTTGATAAGCTTCATTCCATCTCTAACTCGGTTCTCTTTTCAGAAAAAGCTTTATGTTTGTCTGAACGGCCTCGGGATTATAGACCTTTCGTCTAGCCGGAATTTCCGCCAGACGCAGGGCCGGAAATCCGAGGAGCTTTTCCTTGTCGCTGGCAGTCAGCCAGTGAAATTACTCTCCTCCCTCCTCGTCACGTGACCCACCTTTTCAGGCTTGAATTACTGCCAGCGAAGGCAAGAAAAAACATTCTAGTCCTTGTGTTGACACTCGCTCCAGGAAAGCCCCCGGTTGACTTATGTTTCAGGCTCGCTTATAATGAGGCTCGGTTATTATGCCCGAGGCGAGATCGGCCATTGTCGGCTTCGAAGAATGCCCAAGAGCGCGAAAATTGAGGCGGTGGAAGGGACGAGGACGACGACGATGGATGACTGCCCGTCGGCGTCCTCAACGCTGACCGCCTTTGGCCCTTCAAAGGGACGCCTTCTTGGGATCTTTCCCTTCAATGGGCTTCTTCTCTATTATAAGGGCAGATGAAGATCCAAAGAACAGCCACTATGGCGACTATAGTGAGGAGCCGAAAGGGAGCTCAAAGGACAAAGGATTAAAAAGAGAGAGAAGAGACGAGATGTGTTATGGATCCCTCTCGAAGTCGCAAGAAAAGCAGCGATTCCGTCTCCATTTTGAACGCGCTCGCGGCAGTTCTTTGGGTAATTCGTTTTAGATGCCCGACTGCGCTTAGAAGAGGAGGAAAGCCCCCCTCTCTTGGCCAAAAACTTCTCTTCCGCAATGGAAACGTCCCCTTTTCGTCGTCGTCCCCCTCCTTGCCTCGTGCTCGCGCCGAAAGAAGCACTCACGCGGGGCTCGTTGGGACAAGGGGAGAGGGGGAGAGGGAAAGGGCCTCTCCTCCTCCTCCTCCCTTCTCTTACTTGGTCATATGGGAAGTCGGCCATTATGCCCAGCGCCCTGCTCGAGCGACGAAATTACCCGTCGTTTCCATCAGAAAGGGCTGTTTTTTGTCTTTTGAAGGCCTCTGTTTACATTATATTTTTTTTGCACTGCAGAAGACATTTTCTCTCGCTTTATGCTCAAGGATTGTCAGGAATGCCTGGAGGAGGAGGAAGGAATCGTGAGAAGAAAGCGTTCGATTTGGGCTGAGGCATTCAAAGACGCCCCCCCTCCCCCCCCCTTGCATCGAATGCTAAGCGTGTTTTTCGAGCGTTTACTCTCAAATTAAATTCGTCTCTCGCATCTGCTCGCCCATGCCCTAGTCGGAGTCAGACCCCTGAGGGCTCCGTCGATGCGAGTAAAACGCCAAAGTGAATTAGTCCATTGACTTTCTCGTCCACCCAAAAAACATCCCGTTTGTTACGTTTTGGGAGAGACGTACCGATGACGCGAAGCCAGAGCCAAGCCTGAGCGGCGCAGTTCCACGAGGTTCGAATGGGCACGGTGTGGGTCTCGAGGACATCCGAGTAGAGCTCGACTCGGTCGAAGCCCATGGTGAGGATGCCGATGCAGTTCATCATGTCAGCCACGGCCAACGTTATCAACATCTAGAAGACTTTTTTCTTTCTCTTCCTTTACCTGATATTTGTTCCGAAGATATTTTGAAGTGAGGAAAACGGTGAGAAGGAGGATGTTGATGGAGACGCAGATCGAGCCGATCCACGCATTTACCGTATGATTCGCAATGAGAGCCTCGAACTTCTCTGTCGAGTTCACCCGCATCGGCTCGTAGCCGCGACGAGTGTAGATGGTCATTCGAGATCTCCGTCTCTCTGAAAGACGACGAGGGTTTAGAGAGATCGAAGAAAAAGCGAAGGAAAGAAGAAATATGGCCCGTCGGATACACACACGAGACTACTAAATATGCGCATGAGTAGTAAGGAGAGAGAGTGGACAACATATTGACTGGCAAAGGAGGTCGTGGGGGATCAAACGTCGTGAGTAGAGGTAGTAAGAAAAGTTGAAGAGGAGGGACGTCCTTCTGGGAAGAAGAAGATTCGGACTCACGAGAGCGCACTAATCCGTTGATTAGCAAGAAGCTCGTCGCTATTTCGAGCTGGTGAGAAGCTGTGAGGAATACCAAGTTGTCTGTGGAACAGACGTGTGGGCGCCTTGCAAAGAAAAACTCTAGTCGAGATCCGGGATCCCGAAGGCCGAGTGGGAGATGTAGAACTATGGGAAAGGACTAGATACTCTAAACGAGAGTCTCTTGGTGCCAGGAGGAATAAGACGGCGTGGGAGTACTGGCTGTTCCCAGGTCCTCGGCCTGCCCTAATAACTTACGACATCGTGTGAAAAAAGCCGTGAGATGAATGAGGTTGAGGTGAAGGGCCGGCGGCGCGGAGGGCAGGTCCACCACATTGCACAGCCTCGCCGTTCAAAGCACACGAGAGTGAGGAAGAAGCAGGAAAGAACTCGCTGAAGAGGCGCAGTTCAATTCGCACCTCAATGCCCCTCCTCCTCCACTTGAAGTGGCGTGTGGCTTCTTTTGTTTTTACAGCTGGAATGAGACATGGCGATTGCCGCGAGATATTACACTCTGTGATAGACTCACAGTCAGCCATCATCTTGATGCGATTCGCGAGAGTCTTCCTGGCATTTGAGGGTGGAGGAGGACAGCAAGAGTATTTTGAATCCGAGACACCACAAGCAGGTGCCTATTGACTCTGGAGGCAGAGGAGCGAGAAGAGCAGAGGGGGAGGGAGGAACTAACTCCCTTTCAGATTGTGCAGAAGAAGAAGGAGAAGAAGAGGAAGCAGTGGAGGGTCGAAAATGCGCGGCGGCCACTTCCGAGGGCTTCCCCCGGTCGCCGTCCCGTCCCAGTCAGAGAACGCCTCTCCATTTCGCGCACATAAAAGCGGGAAGCGGGGCGCGCGAGGCTCGGGATGCGAGATGTAAAAGCCATGTGAAAGGAGGAGAAGGAGGCGATGCGTGGAGATGAGACGAAATCGGTTAGTGACAGCTGGAAGAAGAGGAGACACCTGACAGTTAGTCCCCTCTCTGGTTCTGGGAGTTCATCATACATTTGATCCTCTTCCAGCCACTGGCAGTCGCCTGGGCGAGGAGAACGCAAGGTGAGGATTGATGGTCTGTCATTTGGCCCTGAGAGATTTACGACTCGAGTATAAAAGGAATTTCAAGAAGCTCTTATTGTTAGGAAGAGAAAGCATGAAAGAAAGGGAAGAGGGACGTCTCTTGAAGTCTCAGAAGGCCCCCTGCTTGAGCCCACAAAGGTCTGTGTGAGTGTGGCTTGGTTGGGAGTGAGGCGTCGTGGCCCCGCCCCGTCCGCCTCCTCCCCGGCGGTCGTCGTTGGGTGTTGTTGTCAGGAGAGCGAAAGGGAAGAGCCATCGTCCTTCGCCTCCCCTCTGCATATTGTGCTCAGTCGTCTGGACTTGATGACCGCCCGCCAGGCGAAGGGATTATCAGAAGTGCGCCAACTTGAACACTCATGGAAGCTCTTTTGACTAACAGCACATATGCAATCATGCAGAAGATGGGAGCAGAGGCGTCTAAACGAGAAAAGAGTATGAAAAGAGGGAATTCGCGGAAACGAGAGTCTAGCTGAAAGAGATCAAAGACAGGTGCTCTCGTGGCGAAAAACACGCGACAGATAGTGGCGCGCACGCGCGCCTGTTCGAATTTCTTCGTCCGAAACACCAAATGCCGGAAAATGGGACTCGCGAAATTTTTTGCTGATAATTTTGTTGACGGCTTCGAAACTTGTTTCGAAGTCTTTGTGTTGCTTTTCACTGGATTTCGACGTTGTTTGTAGGAGTCGCCGCGATGGCGGACGACGAATTTACAGCCTTCGTCTCGGGATTCGGTCGAGCCACTGAGGAACTGCTCTTCGAGCTTTTTTCTCAGGTTCCTATAACTTTTTCGTGGACTTTTTCGAAGTTCTGATGTTTCTGCAACTTCTCGGTCTTTCAGGTGGGGCCAGTGAGTCGTGTAAACATTCGCGACGAGGGTCGTTACGCCTTTGTGGTTTTTGAAGACTCCGAATCTGTGAATTTTGCCTGTGAAGTCATGGATAAGGTTTGAGCGATGTTTTGTCAGATTTCACTTGCTTTAGTGTCCTTTATTCGGTCGTCCGATTGCGGTAAAGCCAAAGACAGGCAGCGAAAACGAGAAAGAATACGAGCGCGACACCGCTAATCGTCTAGCTCGCCTGGTGTGTCTGCCTTTCGTGATTTTGAACGTGCTTTAGCGTACTCGGCGGTCAAGTGGCGATCGCGATGATCGTCGCAACTCTCGCGACCACCGCGACAACAGTCATCGTCGCTCGGATTCTTTTAAGACGCCAACTCGCGGATACCAGCCACGGTAGGCTCCAGGCTTTGGTCCTGACTCCTCTGCAGTGCAACAAGCTCGGCGTCGTCTGGATTGCGAGAGCCGCGTCGCGATCGAGGAGGCGACTTTCGCGGTGGCTATTGCCCTCCTCCGCCTCCACCGCCACCCGGATATTCTTTCGCTCCCCCACCGCCGCCGCCGCCATTTATGAGGTTCGATTGACTGTGCATCCTTTCACAGAGCTAATTTGCAGAGATGCGCGTGGCAGGTATTCAGGTTCGCCTTTTGGAACCCCGTATCGTGGGGACCGTCCCCCGCCACCGCCACCTCCCCCTCCATCGTTTTCGGGCCGTCGTGATCGCCCACGAAGTTACGACCAGCGTTATTGAAGATTTTCTTCCTTCTCCCCGATCTAAATTTTCTTATGAAAGTCATCACAAGACTTTCACGTTGCCAGTTCAATCACCTCTGCTCCCACAAATCGAATAGCGTCTTTTTCTTTCGTTTCTCGCTTCTTCATCATGTTTCCGTCTAATTCTAATTACTCGCGCTAAAAAACTCGCCGAGGTCACTTTTAGCAATTTCATTTTCCGCCTTGCCCCCTTCATTATCCATTTGATCCGATCCTCCTTCTCTTGTTTTCTTTTTTCTTGGTCATTATCAGTGTTCGATCTTCATAATTCGCATTGTCGTTGTGCTTCTCTTTTGCCGTCGTGATACTCGCGTTTTGCAAGAGAACTTCAATTCGAAGAGTGACATATTTTTTTTCAGATTTTCGACACGCGACGATGATGTACTCGGTCGCGCGACAACTTTGCCGCTCCGGCTTTGTGCATGGAAGGACGGCGACGTTGCTACGTTACTCGGCTCTCGCGCAGCGAGACTCGCCGTCCACGGCAGCGGCCGCCACTTGGTCATCCCAGCTGGATGGAAAGAACCTTCTTGTATATCAAGGCAAGTTCCATGATGTGAAGTTGTTCTTTTAGTCCGGCATTTGAGGAGTGGTCATCGCGGAAGCGATGAAAAGGGTCACAAAGAAGAAACAACGGAAGGAGCCGACGACAAGAAAGAAGAATCGTCGAACGAGGAGCCAAAGCAAGAAGCGCCAAAAGTCAGTCCCAAACTCAGTATGCTTATTGCTTATCCTTGCAAGCCGAATGTTAATTGTTCAGTTCGGAAATTGCGAATCTATGCGATCATCGTTGCGGGTCTCTCGTTCCTCACCTCCTACATGGCTCTGAGCAACTACGGCAAAGGTTTGTCATTTAGTCAAGCTTTGGATATGTGATTTAGATCCGAAGTTGAAAGAATTCGAAGGATTCGACTTGGAGAGGCTGAATCGGCCGGGCATCGACCTGCACACTTTCCTCGAGAAGTATCTGGCCTCGGGTGAAGTCCGGAGTGTGGTCATCCTCGGCACGCGCGGCAAGTCGATCGCCTTCCTGCAGCGTGGTGCTATCATCGACGGACAACCTGTAAGTTTTGTGCGAATTAGCAAGTGTGTTGAGTGTCTAGGTAAAAGACGACTCGGTTGTTATCGACTATCCGATGACTGACGGCACACACAATCCGGCGACTTTCCTGAACGAGATTCGTAAGAAGGAGGCTGAACTGGGTATCGGCATCGCTCAAGGCGTTCCTATAGATTACCGACAAGGAATGACGACTTTCAAGTTCGTCGCCTCTTCTTTTTTCGCATTGTGTTTAGACTTGTTGAACTTTTTATCGGTCTGACCATCTTGGCCTTCTTGGGCATCGCCTACTCGCGGGCCCTCGGTGCTCGTTTGAAGAATCCGCCGAAGCCACCGCCCACTTCAGGATGAATTCGCACCGAACTAATTAGCTACTCATGTAAATGTGCTAAGTATTGTAGACTTTTCTCACTGCCTTAGTATGACTTGTCTCTTAAGAAGAATGGGTCTGTGCATAAAGTACCTGATCGATTTCTCGTCGTTTTGAAGCGATCGCGTTGAAAATCGCATCGTTTATCGTCCTTACGTGTTTGGGGTTGAGATAGGCGCGCGCGGTGTGCGTGCCCGGCCTATTTCGCTCGCTGGGCGGTCGTGAGGGGTCCGGCTTCCTGTCTTTTATGTCGGTGGCGTTGTCAAGGAAGGCGGCGGTGGGAAATTGTCGCGTGTCTTTTCTTATTATGCCCATTTTGATGCGAAATTGCAAGGAAGATCGTGTTCATCTTGCAGGTCGACTTTGGGTGAAGCGAATCGATTGAAGCGTCGTCGAAGATGACGGACATGATGCGCGACATGATCGCGCAGCTCATGGGCTCGAAACGAGAGGCGGAAGAAGGTTGGTCGTTTGGCCTCTATTTTGTCCGTTGAATTTGACGCTCGGGATTCAAACAACTCGAGTTTATGCTTCAGGGCGCACTATCGTGCCATACAACCACCACTCAGTCTGTCGTGGCTACCTTCTGCACTCGTGTCCGGCGGAGATCTTAGCTGATTCACGTCTCGAATCGCTTGTAAGTGGTGTATTTGAATGATGGTTATGCTAATTGGATTTAGGTGACATGTCGCAAGCTCCACGAGCCCGCTCATCGCGCCGACTTTGAAACGGAGCAAGCGAAGCAAGACCACTTCTACGACATCGAAGCCTACGACATGCTCTGTCAGGCAGTACGCACCGTGGACAACGAGATCGCGAAGATCCGTGACAAGATTAAGAAGGACTCGGAGGATCAAGAGGACAGCGCTGAGTATGTGAAGGTTTGTTAGGACTTTTTGAGTAGTGATTTTTTTTGTTCAGACGCAGAAAATCTTCGAGGTGAACGAGAAGATCGGCAAGGCATTGGCGCGTATGGAGGAGCTCGGCAACGAGGGCAAGGTCGAGGAATCGATGCAGCTGGCCACACAGCTCGAGGAAATGAAGAAGAAGAAGCGCGAGCTGGAGGTTATCAGACTTACGCTCTTTTTCTCTGACCAAAGGAATGCAGGCGGACCTCCGTGGTGGAGGCAACGGCTCGACGCAGCGTCTGCGTGTTTGTGAAGAGTGCGGAGCTCAGCTGAACATCCTCGACCACGAGTCCCGTCTCGCTGACCACTTCGGTGGCAAGATGCATCTCGGCATGGTGGATATCCGTGAGAGACTCGAGGACATGAAGGTGGGTGCTTTCTATAGTCAATCGCCGTCTGCGCACCCGTACATCTTCCCCTTTTTCGTATTCGCTGTCATTCACACGAGAGAGAGCAAACAAGCGGTCGACGAAATCGGCCGGTCTTCCGTGTTTTTGAAGCTGTTGCCCTTTCTCTCTGGCTACTCTCACATCAGATCGATCCTTCCTGGCTTTTCCCCTCCCACCTCCCGCTTCATTCTCGGTGCCTCAATTTCCGTCGAGCGGCGCCGTGTTTTAAGGTGGTGCCGGTGGCGGTTGAGAGTGCGCACGCTGCCCTCCTCCTCTGTGTCACATGAAAGGGAAGAGAGAAAGAGGCGAAAACCCCTGAATGGATTGCCGCTGCACTTGGCTCTCGTGTGGCGAGAGAGACACTCGATCGCGTGGGTTCCCTTTCGATCATCTTTCTTCTTCTTGCTCTGTCAATCCCGGCGGGTCGTTTTGAAGTCGAAAATGAAAGTGGCTTTTGCATGAAACTTCGAAATGTCTCGCTTTTCCCATGCAAAATCTTTCTTGGTCTTGTCTTTGTTTTCGCTATTCGTCCCCTGAGTAGTGAAGTGCATGCTCATGGAGACGCAAGAAGGCTCGCAGCATCGTGTGAGTCGTTGCTGAGAGTCGGGGAGAAGAAAGCTCTAGACGGGGGAGACGTCGTCCAAGAGAGATGAAGAGACGGTAAAAGCCTCGGTTGCTCCTTCTCCTCGTTCCTCCTTCTGCACACTTCCCACCTCTTCTTCCCTCGTTGTTCTTCTCTTCTTCGTTGTTGGCGGATGGATGGAGGACACGCGGCGGCCGAGTGAGTCAACAGAGTGGTCGAATTCAGGAGGACGAGAAGTCTCGACGACGACCGAGAGCCCTCTGAACTGAGACTGAGAGCACTGAGACAGAGACTCTCTCATGTCACACACGAACGAGCACACTCGGGTCGTATGCAGTTTTCAGTTCATTCCTTTCAAAGAAAACATGAAAAAGACACGATGATGCATTTCTCTTCGTAACTTTGTCGATTTTCAAAACATGACCATATTTCGTCAATCAACTCTTGGTTTCAGAAGACGATCGAGGAACGTCGTACGGCGAGACGCGAGTACGAGACGAAGAACGGCAATCTCCTTGGTGACAAGAGGAAGAGCTACGATGATCGGTGAGTCTTCGAGGTTTTGGAGATGGCTCTGTTTAGTGGTGATCGTCGAGATGACCGTCGTGACCGAGACCGGGACCGTGAGAGGGACCGCGATCGTCGTGACAAGGACAAGGATCGTAAGAGGAGGTTCGTCTTCTTTCTTTTATATTTCTCATTCGCTGAAATTGTTTAGTCGTTCCCGCGACCGCGATCGTCGCAATCGTTCCCGCTCCCGTGAGCGTGATCGCAAGTCGTCGTCGCGTCGCGACAGCAGCCGTGACAGGAAGCGCGATCGACGCTGAACGACAGCTTTCTTCTTTGAGTTTCTTCTTTCGTTTTGATTCGTCTTTGGTTTTTACCTCTCCGTTCTTCGCTTTTCCTTTTTGTTCACCGATTCTTCCTGATGGCGAAGGCGCATTTTACCTTAATGCTCGTCCCTTACCCTACGTGGATCTTTTGCCGAGCGTTTTAGCCAAACAGATCTAACACTAATATTGTTCTTTCTCTATCGAGATACTTTGTTGGAGCATCTCTTATGCAGGTTCATTGGGTGTATAGAGCACAAGCTTAGTGTGGACCCTTGCCAAGGTCTCGTCTATCCGCGTCCTCCCCTCTACTTCCCTTCTTCCTGGTGGATCACCAAGGCTGCTTTCATGGTTCAATCTTCGTCTTCTTCTGAAGTATCCTTTCAATTCATCGGTGTTTCTTAACTATTTATACAGAACTATGAACTTTCTCCTATGTGTTTCTATGTATTTTTAATGGCCAATAAACCCTATGAAGATCTGAAGAGAATACTGGAGATATAACGGAAATCGTGACTTCGTGTCTTATTTGCTGATGAAGGAAGAAGAGGTTTTTGGTCCGCTGAACAATGAGAATTGCTGTGTGCATTGGCAGTGATCGAGTGTGAGTGGGAACAAGGTGCTGAGAGTTGCTTCTCTCTAAGCTGATAGCACCTTCACACTCCTCAGCTTTCACTTTCTGCCCTCAACAGGGGATGTCGTGGGGTTGTCCTCTTTGCCTCAGCGTTGAATTAGATTTCGTTTCTTTGCTGTAAGAAGAAGAAGAAGGGGGAAGAGGGGACACGCATCACCTCCTTCGACCTTTGAGCTCGTTTTGCAAGGAGAAAAGTGATCCCGACGAGCCCTCGAACGAGGCGCTTCAGCGGCTGGTTGTAAGACACTTTCGCGCTATTTGTCTAGCTGTCCGCGGCGCTGTCCAGGTTTCTCATGGAGCCCGTGGAAAGAGATTCCTCTCCTTGCATTCAGTATAACGTGAATGCCCTTTGAGACGAGCCCTTGAGAGAACAAAATAGAAAGCACAAACTCGAGACGTGACCTCCCTTTTAAAACGCGCGAAAGATGAGCACTTTCAACCGGAAGACCTTGGCGTCCGCTCAGAGGTCGACGTCGTTGGAAGTAACCTGAGAAGTTCTTCCTTGGCCAGGAAGACCGGGGGGAGAGAGAGGGAGAGAAGAGGGGAACTGCAGGAGCAGGCGTCGCCCTCCCCTCTCAGGAGGGATGCTTAGGGGGCCGGCTCAAGCAGGTGCCTTCCGGGACAATCAGCTCAGCACGGCCGACCCGGCTTCCTTCTCCTCCTCCCTTCCCTCTTCTTCTTCTTCTTCTTCTCCTAAACCTACGAGTCGCTCTCTTCTTCCGCTTGAGTTGGCCTGGCGGCTCTCCTCTCTGAGCCCTGACTCATGCTTGTCGATGACGTCTTGCCAGTCCGCCTTCGTATGCCACCATCTCATCTGCTCCTCTCTTCCTCTCTACCAGTCAGCCGTCTCGCGGCGGCCTCCCTCTCCCGCGCCGTCTGCTAACTCGTCATTCTTACGTTTCAAACATCTTCACATCCACCTTCTTGCCCTCTTCTCTTCCCTCTTCTTGATCCCGTCCACTGCTCGTTGTCTGAACATCGCCACCAGCCCGAGAGAGGCTCATGAATGTGCGTTTCCTTTCGCAATGAGTACGGGGCAATGATGAAATTGCGTGCGTGGGGGATGAGAGAAGGAGGAAGGCGCGAGATTTTTGCAGGCTCAGCGCGACAACGCGACTTATGCGCGAGGCCATGTCCGTTACGGCGAAGAACTTCTATCGCCGCCCTCTTCCCTCCAACTGTATTGACTTCGCGAGTGCTGAAGGGAAGAAGCTCTTCACCGATGCGTTACTTTCAGGTAAAGTTCTGTTTAAGAGTCGTTCTCTGTAAGATTGAAGCACCCCCTGGCACAGATTTTTTGAAAAGTTTATATTTTTCGGTTCTTT
>JAQIXL010000963.1:0-22528 GCA_034700245.1 Poikilolaimus oxycercus
CGCTGCGAGCGACCGTGGTTGAGGTCGGCGTCGAGCCAGAGTCCGTAGTGGCCACCGCCAGCTCCCATCGACAGCGAGTCCTTGGCTGCGTTGAGGAAGAATTGGTTGTCGCCCGTCCAAGTGTAGTGGCGCAGCTCCCTTCAAACGATACTATTTTGAAGAAGGAAGGAGTATCACCTTGTGTGAGGCGCTTCTCCTGTGAACCTCCAGAGAATGGAGGAGTCGCCCGTGCCCTGGTAGTGGTCCGCTGGTCGGATGGCGCCCGAGAAAACAGCGCCGAAAACGTGGTCGCGTGTATCACGCAGAATGAGGAGCACCGGCGACATGTCCTCGTCCCATTCCGCCATCTTCCTACAAGAGCACTCGTCAGTGAGAATTGAAGCGCTCGTCCTCGTTGACGAACTTCCGCATCGAGTGAAAAAGAGAGCAAAGACTGCTCGAGGTTTCCACTTCATAGCTCATCAGACACTTGTCTCACCTGTAGAGAGTGGCGAGTGAGAAGCCGTGCTTCTCCGAGTTGTAGATGTTGACCCAAGGATAGCCTTCAGCACGAGCCGGAAGAATATCCATTATCTGCAACATTTTCCTTTATCAGGAGCTCGCTCAAGCATGTCGTTAGGGGGGGGGGGGCCTTCGAGGAGAGAATCCACGCTAGATCGAAGCCATTTCTTCGGCGCAGTCGAGGACGAAAACAACGAGGCAATTGCATCAAGACGGAAGGTCAACGGGCAAGGAACCTCGTCATCAATCTCGACTACCCCCTCCCCAAGTCAAAACAGTCCTCTCCGTTACTTGATTGTGGAGAGTGACAAACCTGGCGGATCATGAGTTCATCGAGGATGTGCGAAGTGGCGGCGCCGTCGGGGATCGGCATTTCGATGTGGTCGAGGTTCTCGAGGGAGAGACGGCGGCACATCTCGCTCACAGTGACGATCTCCCATTCTCGGTTGAGGAGACTCGTCCCGAAGAGGGGCGCCGATGGCTTCTCGCCTGCAACATTCCCCTTCAATTTCAATTTCCCTCCAATCCCTGAGACTAGTTCGCCGCCCTCTGCACGCCTTCAATTCCCCGTCCCCTCACTCTCTTTATAATCCGGCTCACTACGAAGGGGTCGAAATTCACAACTAATCACAACTAACAAGAGAGACCAATTTAGCGGAAAATCTTCCGAAAATTGGAGGGAGTATCTCTGCCTAGCGATCCTGGAGTTTTTTGAAGGTGTAAAATCTGTGGAGCGCCCTTTCTTACTCCGAATTCGCATCATTCGGAGAACTTTTGAACTGATATTCAACGTTGTGATTTGTGAAAAGTTGTGAAGTTGTGAGAAAATTGGCTGTGGAGTTGTGAGTTGTGAAGTTGTGAATCTTCCCGAGTTGTGAAAGTTGTGAATTGTGAAGTTGTGACCGCCCGGCCCTCACAACTGCCCAGCCTTGGTGCCTACCGATGAGGGCGATCTCTTGGTCGATGGCCTCCCCGATGGTGGACACCATCTGAGAGAGACGGCGACGCGAGTCCGCCGACATCTTGCGCGCCTTCGATAAGGGCACCGAGAGACGTCGGACGCCATTCGAGAGATCGCCGAAGGAAGGCAATCTCGGCGACTCCTCCACGCTGCCCGTCGAGGCAAGTGAGGAGGACGAAGTGCCGAGACGGTCCACCTTCTCGAGGACTCCAGCAGTGAGGGAAGACAAGGAGGACAACATCCTAAGCGACCACTCGGCTTAGAGGCAGCCCGAGGCGAAGGCGAGCAACTCGAGGAAGTGCGCGCGGCCGAGGGACGAGGGAATGCCCGGGGCGGGGCCTCCTCGAAAAGAAGCATCGCTACAGAATCCAGCCATGCCCTCGAGGGGCGTCCGTCTCTCGCTCTTCACGAAGGTGTCCACTTCTCGTGGTTGTTATGGTGAAGCCCCGGTGAAGCCCGGGATGGCATCGTCAAAGACGAAAACGAGTTTCCGAGAAGCGCGCTCAATTGGTCAAATTAAGGCAAGCGAGGCTAAATATAAAAAGACTGAGGTCTCCTCGGACTCTAGGATGGTGGCAGCAATGAGAAGCAGTAGAGTGGAAGCCAAGTGGAGAGAGGGGAAGTTGTTGCCACGACGGACACCATCAATCGGGACTGCGACTGAGACGTCCGGCCTTTCCCCGGTCGCCCTCGTCCCTTCCACCCTCATGGCCCCCCACAAATTAGAGCGCCCTTGCGAAATAGAATCCACGACGAGAGGAGAGGGAGAGACACTTCGTCGACACCAAGCCCCTTACATCGAATCACTCGGGGCAATATTTATCTTGAAGCTCCGTCCTTCGCCTCGCTCCCTCTTTAAAGGAGCACGTCTCCGGAAACCGCGAACCAAAGGGCCGCCGGCACTCCCAATCGTCTTGGGGACATATCGGGCTCGCCAGTGCTTCTGAATCTTTCCAGCCCAGGGACCACGGCCTTCCTTCTGCCTCGCAACTCTCAGCTGCACGAAGAAGATTTGAGAAGCTGCGTGACGTCCGAGGAGAGGAGGCGGTCTCCACAGTAAATGGACACGCGAGTCCTCTCTATTTGTGTGCTTGCTTCAGGAAGTGTCCAGTTTCTGATTCCTCTTGCCGGAAAGCTCGCGCGAATTCGAAGGAAAGAGAGGCGTTCTCCTGTTTACTCCGAACGTCTATCCAATTCTTTCCTCTAATCAAACTCCAAACTTGGGAAATGCAATGAAGGCCTCCCGTTCCACTCACTCTCAAGTGCGAGCAACCACGCTAAATGAAAGGGGAGGGGAGCCCCCTGGAGTATGGCCCTTCTTTTCCCATCTTTCACACTTTTTCTCTCCCACCGAGTCGACCTCCAAACTCGCGTCCAAAACGTCAACAGGTCGTCTGCAGAAGGCAGGACGACAGGACGACACACGTGATGTACCCACGCACCCAACGAGTCCATCCCCGTCACCTCTCTCACCTTTCTGAACGACGTTCAAAGAGAAGGCGCGCATGCGGGAGAGACGTTTCTTCGAGAAAAGACGACGTTTCTTGTGTGGCTTCTTGTCATTGCTCGCTTCAGGCCGAGGTTCCTCGCCGTCGACGGAGAGACGCGGTGTCCTGAGAGATGAAGATATGCCCGAGTCACTGGAGGCGTCGCTCGAAGCGGACGAAAGCGAGGTCTTGAGCCGATGCTTAGAGAGTCCGAGTCCTTCTGTGTCCTCGGCATGCGTCTCCAAGTAGTCGGGACAGCTCTGTCGCTCGCCGAGCTTGGTCTTCTTCGGGAATTTGCGAGCTCGCTTCCATCGTGCTTCCTCGCCCGTGGCGATTGTTCGACGACGTTGACTCGGGAGAGTGGAGGAACTCTGCTGGGCGCCCATTTCTGAATCTGCTCCCTCTCCTTGCAGCTCTTCCAGATGCAAGCAACTCGCACGACGCGCCACGCAAAGCGAAAGCGTGAGAATTTCGAAAGAACGAGTCTAAATGTGGTGGAAAACAGACGAGGAGAGCTTTAGCACGCGGACCACAAGAGAGGGAAACAACCCCATGAGAGGGGGGGGGACAGTCCGAGTGGTCGCTGCCACCCCGTGCTACAGTCTCTTGTTGCCACTTTATAAAGGGGAATTTATCAGCGAGGGTGAACCGAGGTTGCGACCGCCCACCATCTGATAGGAGGCGAGAGGGAGAGGTTAATCCTGACAAAAATAATCGCTTCCGATCATCGTGGTTTCTTATCGTTTCTAAGTGCGTCGAAACGAGCATGGAAGCCGCTTCGAGGGTAGTCGAACCCCCTAAGCCCCCCTTCCCCGCTCGGCATTGCCGTGTGATCGTACCCTTCTCGCACGGAGAAAGGAAGTGTACACTAAGATGGCACGCAGAGAGTTCAGAAGAGAACAGAGAAGCTGCTTGCAAGAGCTTCTTCAGCAAATTCAAAGGCGAGGGAAAGGAAAAGGAAAGAGGAGCTGTGTGATGGAAGGTGTGAAGGGGAACTGCGTCAATCGCCCTATCCCAAACCTGAAGTGCCACGGAGAGAGAGATCCATCTCGAATCTTCTTACGATTAAGAGAGAGAGGAGATCCCCCACTGAGAGAGAAGGCGAGGGGGCAGATCATTTCACCGGGCCGAGAAAGGACGCCGTCCGCTGGAAGGAGGCCGAGGACTGACCGCCGCCGCCGCCGTTTCTATGTTCGGAGCAAACATTCAGCTCCTTTGTCCCATCTCCGGCCAGCCGCTCCGAATCGCTCCCTCCTTCATAATCTCGAACAAAGCCTTATTCTCGGACAGACCCACGAGGAAAGAAAGAGACGATCCTCTCACACAGGGCGAGACCGCAAAGCTACAGTATGATCCTGGAGGAGTTCATTGTCAGTGACACGTGCAGGAGCGGGAAAGCAAAGGGGAAACGAGTGAGGCGTGCAACAACTGGAGACGGCATTGTGTGAAGGCGTCGAGGGGAGGACGCGGCTTGTCGGGCGAGGCGGCGACAGAGGGCAAACAAGCGGGGCAACGGGGCGAGGACCGGCGACGGTCGTCGCCCCGGGCGAGCATCCCAACCAGGAACAGGACACGCCAACTCCGCACTCAACACTCTCCGCGAGTTCCTTGCAGCGAGGGGAACGGCAATTGGGACAAGAGGGGATCGCCGTGAATTCACTCTCCCCTTCAGTTTCCTCGTCACTCTTCTCGAACCCGTTCGAAAGAGTTGCAAACAACGAGCGGCACATACAATCTTTTCGAAAGTTGTATAGTTGAAGCAGAAACGTGGAGATAAGGAGCAGTGAACTTGCTGGCCCTGGGCGTTCGCGCGCGGTCAGTGGCGGTGGCGATAAGGCGTGACCAAGAGAAGGGGAACGGGGAAGGGCGAGACGGAGACTGTACAGTGGAGGGGAGGGTGGAGGGGTGGAGGGGTGGAGGGGTGGAGGGCGAGTGGTGGGAGGCGGGCTGCTCTTGCGTGCGTTTATATGTGACGGGCATCAGAGAATTAGCATTATTTTTGTGCACAAAAGGGATTCTGCCGGGAATTCTGTGTTGGACACGTGCGGGTGGGGCGAGGGAGGAGCAGACGAGGAGAGAGGGACGACACAACCTGCCTCGAGGCCCTCTTCCGGTTCACGGCAGGCAACTACGCCGCCGGCACAGTCCGGAATCTCACCCTGAGAAGAAGAGGAGGAGAGCGGAAATGAGGAAGACGCACTTCCGCGAGAGAGAACAACAAAGCTAGCCCACTCGATGAGACAGCGGGAGAAATCCCTTCGCAATTGGGGAGTGCTCGGGTTGAGCCCCGGAAGAGTTTCCACACGGTCAACGCCTGGAGGAACGTCACTCTCTGATAAGAAGCCAGAGAAGTGAGTCAACGAGCAACGAACGCTTCTTCGCGAGTTTGAGGGGAGCCTTCTGAGATGAAATGACCGAGAGATGGAAGCTGATCAAGAGAAGCTCATCCCCTCACCCAGCGGCTATTTTCTCATGACTCAGCCAGAACAAACAGAATTGACACTAGGAGAACACGACTCTCTGCCGCCTTTATACCGAGTCCTCGCGGAATGTCGCTTTCTGACCAGTCCTTACTCATAGTCAGCGAGTCGTCTATGATGTCATTCGCTGTAAAGTAAGAATGGCGAAGTGCGTCAGAAATGACTTCTCCCTCCTTCTTCCTCAACTCTTGTGTCGCTCGTCGAGTCGTTTTGTGTCCTTTCTAGTCGTCGCAAACAGATTCAAATTCGCGACAGAAAAGCGGGTCGTCAGTGCAAAACGGCGTGCCAAAAGGCGCGCTCCCTAATCTCTGAAGTCTAAAGCGCTCAACACATCACACGGACGGTGTCAGAGTTCAGTTCCTGTTTCGGTGCCCTCACGTAGCGGATTTAGCGGTTATCGCCTTCCCCTTCCCCATGCCCCCCACGAGGTGTCGAAAACATCGGAACCAACCAGCAAGAGAGTCGTCTGCATCGGCGTCGAGGACTAAGAACCCGTGCTCCTCTTTGCCCTTCTTGATCGTACCTTCGTCCGTCGTGTCCTTCAAAGAGTTGATGAAAAGAAAGAGAGAGAGGGGAATACCTGTCCGTACTTCTCAGGGTTCCAATGGAGCAAGAAGTGGTAGATACTGTCCGCTTTCTGACGTGGGATTGCGTACCTGCAGACAGACGCCCTAAGTGTCAACTTTACAACCAGCGAGGGGTCACGAGTTCAGATGGACAACATGGGAAAAAATGGAAAGACCGAAATACCAGAATTCGCGTTTGAGCCGGTTGCCGAATGCGACGTCGTCCTCGTTCGAGCTGCTCACAGAAGCTCCATTCACAGAAGAACGACCTGCAAGTCTTTCCTTGCTTCTCTTCCAAATACCCACGAGGGGGCGTGGGAAAGATCTCGGAAGGAAAGAGAATCCATCCCTCTTCCAAAATTCCAGAAAGGAGTCCCGAGAAATGGCGAAAGTCTCAAATGGAATCGTGTGAAGAGAAGGAGAAAGAGAGGAGGGAATGGAGAATGTCCACGTGTTGCTACATCTGGGGGAAGAAGAACAGCGGCTTGGGCAAAGAGGGCCGTCTGTGTAAACGCGCAGGCGAGAAGCAGCGATCGATTCGTGGCGAGCGACGAGGACTCGAGGGTCCTTGTCTCCGCGCATTGCCTTGCATTGGCTGAGGAAGAGGGACAAGGAGGCGACTCACCGCGAGTCACTCTCCTCTTCTTGCGCGTCAATCTCACGGCCATGTAATAAGGAAGACGCTGAGCCACGTCCTCCGGTGTCTCCTCCGACTGCGAGTCCGGACGAAGGATGTCGTCGACAGAAGTGAAGAGGTCGGGCACGTCCTCCGTTGAGGTGGCACACGAAAACCTGAAAGACGTGGTGTGTGAGGAGCTATAAAGCCTTATAAAAGCGTTCACGAGCTTTCGTGATCACTGAGCACTCGTAAAAGAAGTCATTTCCACGTACAGACTCTCTTTGCCCTTCGCCGTGTCACGGGCAAGCTGCGTTTTGTGACGGAGACCCTCAAGAGTGGCGAGGCTCTGCTCCCGCTTCAACTGCGTTGGACTTCGCTGCTCCTGAAAGCTTGAAGTGAGAGGAAGAAGGATAAGGCGTGAAGGGGGAGCATGCTCTAGACACTCATTCATTCAAGCCGTGCACAGACAATGTGAAGAGGCTCGACGACTGCTGAGAGAGAGGACATCTTGCGTGCTTCTTGACTTGGTTCGACGAGGTCGTAGCTCTGACTCCGACGACGGAAGGCTCGACGGAGAAGACCCATCGGGGCTAGGCGAGAACTCGGAACTCGGTCGAGTCGGGACACGGAAGACACGCGATGGAACTGGTCAGCGGCGTGGGATTGACGGGGAGAGAGCACACTAGGAGAGGGAGTGAGGTGACAACTGGGTTAGCAGGGGAATCGCTCCATCGCCTCTGGGTTGGACGAGGGGGAGAAAGGGCAAAAAGCTGATGTGAGATGGAAGGAGAGCGAAGTTGAGAGAATCGAAGGAGAATCTTTGAAGGGGCGCTGAGACAGATCATCGGAACACGTTCGTCCACACGGGGGAACCCGCTCGGCGACTTTCAAAATACTTCCACGCGGCTCCCGTTCACTCTCAAAGAAGGGACGAGGGGTGAGCAAGCAAATCGGTTAGAGGATCCTCCTAGACAAACCTGCAGGGCGAAAAATGAGTCGCAGAGTTCGATGACGCCTCCCTTCAAGCAACCCGGTGCACAATCACTTCACGTTACAACGAAGAAGGCCTTGTGAAAGAGAAGCCCCCTCACTCACCTGCCCGTCGGCGAAGAGTGTCGAGCCAACGGCCATCAGATTCGTGGGAGCATTGACGACAGCCGAACCGACGGCGGCAAGATTCCCTACAGCGAGTGATCAGTCTCGATGACCATCACAAACCGGGCACATTAGAGACGACATCGACAGCGGCCTTGGCGCCTTCGGCGGCGACACTCGCGCTCTTGTGGATGCCTGTTTGGAGTGTGTCTGCAGGGTTCTTCGAGTTCAAGTGGAAGGCGTACCGGCGGCACTCTTAGTATGAGTGACGACTCCGTGGGCCACACTCTTCGTCCCGGCGACGGCTGTTTGCGCGACGGATTGGGCTCCCGACGTGACGGTTCCTTGTAGACTGCGGGCTCGCGCACTGCAACTTCGTTCAATGGCAGCACACATCACTCACCTCAGAGTTCTGCCGAGTTTACCGAAAGAACGACGAGCCGAGCTCGGAGAGTAGCGCGACGTCGTTGCTCCCAGTGAGGTCGACGGCTGTAGATCCGAGTGAGAACGAGGTCTATCTGACTCTGAGCCTTCACATAATGGACTGAGACCCTTTTGTGAACAAACCACTGGAGCCACCTTCGGCGACGAGCTCAGAGGAGGCTCTTTGACGTGAATCGTCCATCTCTTCCTTGACTGCTTTCGCAGCTTCAGCATTGGCGCCTTCCTCGACGATGGAGGGTAGTTGGGTGTCGGAGCCACTGTGACTGTTGCCTCCGCCCGGCTCAGTCAACAATGCCCCATCATCTCTTAGATTTTCTTCAATCGTCGAGTCGTTGTCCGAGGACTCCGACGTGGTCTTAAACCGCACGGCTACAAGAAAAGCCTATTTGAAGAGCAAAGAGACTTACGTTGATCCGCTCCGCGTGTCTCCGTGACGCCCTCGACGGCTGCGTCGACGACACCTTCCCTCTCTGCATTCTCTTGCGGGGGATCCACAAACGACTGCAAATGCATGAGAGAAGAGTCTTGGGAGAGAATGAGAGACTTTGTCTTTGTCGGGTGTTCGCACGTGGTTCGGATCAAAGATGTCCTTCTTCTTCTCACTCTTGTCTCCGAGGAGGGCGCCAATGTCTTTGTAGACGGACACGGATTGAATCTCTTCCATGCTAAGAATTGAACTTTCTTCACAAGAACAAGACTCACTTAGCAACCATTCCATAAAGATCTTGTCCCTTCTCCTTCACCAGGGGATGGCTCACGTCGGGATCAAACATGAGACAATTTGGAGTGACGAGGAGTGTCCCCGAAACCGTGCCGTCCGACTCCGTCAGTTGCTTCACCTAAAATCCCTCTTTCTTGACGAACTGAAACGTGCCTTGATCTTGAGGAACCTCTGGAGACAATCCGTATCGGCAGGGTCCATGGACGAGGATGCACCTCCGGGCACAGGAGCACTCTGCGTCTTTGCGAGATGCGGGTTGCGAGATGAGGGAACCGGCAAAGAGCCAGTGATTGAAGGGAGCGACTCACTTGATGGTCGTGCGTGGCGGCGTGGCTGAGATGGCCGAGATGGCGAGGCACGGCGCCGCCGGGCGTCGCTCGAATTCCGTCTGCTGCAATGGTCATCGCATTGCAAGAATGATTCGGGGAGTGAAAACTGAGGGAAACCAGAGTGAAGGGGCGGTTTCGATCAAAACACCCAGCACGATCCGATAACAGCGACTGCGGACTCGCCTCGCTGGCGTCCAAACAGCGTGCAGTCGAGATTTCTCGCGCCGTTTTCAGTCTCGTCAGCAGCTTTCGCCTCACTTTCGTCAGAGAACACATGAATTTGCCACGAGGTGACGGCGACTCGAAGAGGGAAGCGAGGAAGGGGAGTGAAAAGAGAGAAGAGAGACTCACCCAGCGGCATCTCGTTCCCAGTTCCCGGTGGCGACGTCGGTGGTCGCGGAGCTGTGGACGCGCCCTCAAAGACGTCGTCGGCGAGGGGAAGAGGCACTTGGATCTTTTGTCCCGGAAACACCTGAGAAGCTTGATTGTTGGATGGAAGAGGAAGGGACCATGCGAGAGCTCATTCTATTCAGTTTCATGAGCTCGCCAACGGTGCAATCGTGGGCGGCAGCAATTCGCTCGAGGGTGTCCGAGCCGCTCACCACGTAGTCCATCTGAAGAAGAGAAATATAGAAGAGACTCGGAGAAGGTCGGTTGCCCCGAGTGCTGGAGGGACGGAGGGACGGAGACCCACAAAAAGGGCACGCGATGGGGAACCAAATCGACTATTCTGCGGTGGAGGCCCACACCAAGATACAAACTATAAGCGGAGGAAAGGCGCACGTGCTTCCCAGGTGGGGCAGACCCCGCGCCTCTCTTCCTGAGTCTTGTGTGACTTGACTCTAAAGGGAGAAGGGATGAAAGCGAGCGGGTTCGAAGGTCGCGGCGGGCATTCTCGAGGGGACGCGAGGCGATGGAAAGCACGCGGCAAAGAGACAGAAGTAATGCGCATTGGAGGAGCAATTGGAGGCCGGCAGACGGAGTCCTCTCAGTCCTCCCTCAGCCGAGACGAGGTGGCCGTGCCGTCGAGCGACGACTCGCAGTGCACGGCGAGGCGACGCGCAATTCCTCCGGAGACGCCTTCTTCCATAGAGAGAGGGAGAGGGGGCGACTCTAAGAAATTTGGCGCCTAAAGGAAAGCAAAAAAATCGAATTCTCGTCAAGGATAAAATAGCGACTTTGGGGCTGCGAGAAGAAGACAAAAAGTGGTGGGATTAGATTGGACGAGGAGCCATTGAAGGCGCGAGGGAGAGGGAGAGGAGAGGGAAGAGCAGCGCCACTTCCGAGTCGCGCACAAAGGGACTCGAGACTCGAGAGGAGCGTCGAGCTGCAAGAACTCGGAGGACGAGGCCTTTATTGAGGCTGAGGAGCAGTGCCGACTAGGAGAAGGAACTCTGAGATAACTCGGTTTCGCGACGTCGACCACGATCCCGGCGCCTTACGGCAGTCACGGGACTCGCCCTTGCGTCGGACAAGGAATGCGCGCTGTTTGGACTCGGCGGGGGCGAGGGCTCTCAAGCGTGAGCCTCGCAGGTAAGCGAGGCTCGAAGAATCCTTGACGGGGTGGACTTGCTTAGTTTGTGACGGAGAGAAGAAGAGAAAGCGAGGCTTGAGGGGAGAGACGAAGTAGGAAAGCGACCCGCTCGGGGAACACTCGTTCCGGTGGCTCGGCGAGAAAAGAAAGTGCCTCAATTAGGGTGCTCATCGACGGCAAGCCCCCCTCGCCCGTCCCTTCGTTCCAAGTACAGAGCTCCTCTTCACGTGTTCCCTCTTCTTGTGCTGAAATGAAAGAAAAAAAGCACCCCGACGGCCGGAGTCCTTGGAGTGGCAGGCGCTCTGGTCAGAGATTGTGGTCGGTCTCCGAGGGACGTGGTCTTGAGAGGCGGCGGTCGTGGAGGCGGTGGACGACTTCCGAGACGAAAGCGCTTGAGGCGGTCGGTGAGCATCCTGTGAGAACTCAGTGAGAAAGACGCACACGAAAGGCAAGAAGAGCGAAGATCCGCGACTCGAAGGAAGACTAATCCGCGATATGAAGAGGCAGAGAGGAGTCTCTGGATCGGCAGCACTGTCACGAGGGACGAGAGAAGAGAGCTGACTCGAGTCTTCAATTTCTCTCTCGACGCGCGTCTCCGAGGAATTCGAGTCGGCGAATCTCTTGGTGTCCCGTGCGGAAATGAGTGGCCGGCGACGAGGGCGTCACTCCGAGGAGAAGAAGAAGAAGAATGAAGAAGCTGGGGAGAGAGAGGACGACTACAGGAAGCGGACGCGACGGCCTTCGCTCTCGCTTCTCATCAGCGGCGTTGGCATGCGGACGAGTCGCGAAGACAGCTCGCGGGGCGAGAGTCTCCTCTCAGTTGATTAATGCATGATTCGAGGCGGCCTCACCTCTTTTCATCCCTCATCCAATAGCGCACACACACCAAACATCCTCACGATCAAATTTCAGAACCGCCCCGGGTAATCCCGACAGAGCGGGCAGTTGCATGCCACAAGGGCACGTGCCACTCGCCGACACGCGAGGACGAGGCGGCAGCCCCGACTCCGGCCGCCGCCACCTCTAATGAGAGAATCCGAGGCTTATCGCCGACGCGTCATCGCTTCCCTCGGCCTGCCCCTTTTGAGAAAGCAAAAGAGTCGCGTGAGAGACACGACCTACCGAGGGAGTTTTGAGACGGCGTGTGCCCGACATCTCGCCTCCTCTCCTCCACTCGGCTCGGATCTCGCCCTCCTGCGCACTTTCCACGCCTACAAACGGCGATTAGAGGACGCCACAAAGGGAGCGCGCTCGCCCGTGGCGAATAGTTCACGATCGCGGTAAACAGGTACACGGGACACGCCGACGCCGCTTCACGTCACTGCGGATCGCGAACTGCGAGATCAAAGTGGAGGCGAGAGGCCAAAGTGGGACAAGCGTCGAGAAGGTCTAGAAGGTGCGAGTTGGCCGAGAACGGGGTCCGAGAGACGGCGAACGGGCGGCGAGACGTTGATGAGAGGAGTCGCCGGGCACAGTCCAGGCGGCAGTCGGCAATCGATGCTCGCTCACTGTTTGCCCTCCACACTCGCTTATCTCACGTCGCAACTCGGCTATTCTTCGTCTTGGTCACTCTCTCAGAGAGCGAGGAGAAGGGAGGAGGGACGTCCTTCTAGCCGCCGCCTTGGCCATGTGAGTTCAAGGTCGCTGTCTTGAAACTATCTTGAATCATGTTTATTTTGTCGTCAATACGACATACATCTTTTCGCGCCACATAGCGTTCGCACAAATATGACATTTGGTGATAAGAGCAAGGGAAAGTAGTTCTCCTAAAGATGCCGTTGTCAGTTCTTTTCTGGGAGAGGCGCTGTTGAACCATAGAAAGCGGCATCAATACAGGAAAGAACTTTCTGAAAACTCTTCAATCACCAGAGAGAGGAGCACCTTGTCGCCGGTGAAGTCCTTGGGCGACCCACAAAAGTTTCGGACTCGTTCTCTGCAGAGAAGTTGCACGAATGTCGAACAGAGACTCACCTCTTGGTATCAGGAGAGAGTGTCGGGGTATGGAGAGCATTCGAGCACATTCTCCTGCAGCTGAGACTCGTGTCATCGAAAGCCTGACAGCAGCCTCGACCAACGGCCGAAGGCAACATCGACAAGTCGGGTTCCGTCAGCAACACTGAGCCTTGATCTTCAAGGACAACGAGGACTTACTTCTTTCTATACAATCCACAGCCTCGTGAAAGAGAAAAGTCTCCTCGGCTTCGCACACATCAATGGGTAATCTCGCTGTGAGCTTCTCTACGAGTTGAGCCCGACATTGTGACGGAACATTACAAGCGACGACTGCTGCAGACTCAACATCAGCCGACGAAGGAAGAACTACCGTATCTGTAGAGCATGTCCTTGTAGACGAGACTTCTCTCGGCGTGCACCCAGAGGGAGTTGGCTTGGACTGAGAGGGCGAGAGCGAGGAGACACACGGACACTCTTGAGATCATAACGAGATCGAATGGAAAGCACTGAAAGTGACCCAGAGTAAGAGACGAAGGGCGGTATATAAAGGACATGGCCGGAAAGGGAAAAACCGTTTCATATCGCTCTCGGACATCGAGGGCGATATAGACAAAAAGACTCGACTCCGAGAAGGGAGGCAAGAGGAGGGCGGAAGGAAGCACAAAAAGGGATCGGCGAGAGCGACTTCCGTCGTCTCCAAGGCTCCAAGGAGGCGTCTCCCCGACACGGCCATTCAGACTCGTCCACTGCCCTTCGCCGCCCGTCCGCCACCTGGAGACGCTCTCCGCCCGTCGCTGACCTCCACCGCTTTTTGCTCTTCGCCGCGGCACATTTCCCCCTCAGCGACCTCGTAGAGTGCACGTGCCAACGGCAACACTCGTCCATATAGAAACTTTATCTCTTCTTGAACAGTACAAGTATAAATCATTTTCTTTTAATCACAAGAAAGCACAATAATAGACACCGGCTACTCGTGATAGATGCACACAAACCCGAAGAGACGTTTGAATCAATGATTTCTGCGGAACCACTTTGGATATTCAGACTGTGGCAACTTCGGCGGACGCGGCATCTCGGGTCCGCCTTCAGCTTGGCGTTTCACCACACCACCGCGAGGCTCTTCAGCGACGACTGGGTTGAATGGCTCGAAGACCGTATTTCCACCCAACCTAGATGAGATTCAAGATGAATAAAAAAGAAATACCAGTTACGAGAGATAGCGTTTGCCTCCGACTTGGTAGATTCAATCAAGGTTCCGCTCAGAGTGACGCCTGAACAATAAGAAGACACTAGTAGCATTCACCAGCAACATCATGAAGACGAAGACGCAAGGTCGCCGCCGGTGAGAGATCTTCATCCACCAAGTTGTTCTTGTCTGTATTTTGAAGTTTCTTGTTCAAGACTTGTAAGAGTTCGAACTCGGCCGTACCGACGATGTTCGAACGTACAAAGTCGAAAATTGCGCTCACTAAAATGACGATAACATAAACATTTCTTGAAAACCTGGTTCGGAGCCCCGAAATAGAGCCTGAACAAGTCGACGGTCCGGAAGTTCGAAGCGAATGACGGCTTGTCGATAGGCACGAAGCTTACGCTCGCGGTTTTTCGCAGCAATCGCCGACTGCGGGAGCAGTGCTCGCTGATTGTACTTTCGCCTGAACTCGATTGAACGAAGCGGGCAGAAACACGCACACTTCTTCACGCAGACTTTGCTGCATTCGCTTTGCGTCATCCACCGTCACCTCGAAGAACTCCTCTGGCTCCTGTTCGTCCGTGCCCTTTCTAGAACGTATATCCAATGTAAGTTTCTTACGGAATGTCATCTTTGAGAAAAATCACCGCCTTTCTGTCGCACGGGTCTGCTCTGAGTGGCGAAGGAGAACGAGAACCGCTAGAAGATCGCGATTGGGAGCCTTGAGCTTGCGACGTCGAGGATGTTGGTGGAAACTAAACCGCGCACATCAATTGAACGCACTCCTTACACGAAAGTTAGCAAATTCATTAGATGGCTCCAGAACGGCAACGCGTCCTCGTTCATTGATAAAAAGCGCGAGATCATTCTGGATGTTCGCGTGAAGGCTTGTGTCCACCTAAACACGTCCTCATTCAAGCAGCAAGCCCCACATGGTCGAGCATCTGTTGAAGATTTGCAAGACGATTGCTCTCCGCTGTAGGAGGCTGTGCGAAGACTGGCGCATCGAAGGACCATCCACCCGGAGGCACTGCGGGTACAGCTCCAAGAAGGTCTCGTCCGACGGCCGCTAACGGACCCTGTGTGGGTTGTGGTTCAACGTCCATCGCTTCCTCTCGTGCAATAGTCTCTTGAGCAGCTCGTTCTGCTTGTTCCTTTTCAAACCGCTAAAGCAATACACACATACTTTTCTCAAACCTCTTGTCGAATCTTCTCCAGACGTTCCCGTTCCTGATTTTCAGCTTTCTTTTTGGCAAAGTCAGCAACCAAAGCCTCTCGACGATGCTCCTCTTCAAGGATTTTGGCATTAATACTTGATAACTCCTCTTCAGAGATGGCCGTCTAAAGATTTTATGTTTGATGGAACAATCGAACTGACAAACCTGCTGATATCGCAGCATGAACCTTCCCTTTGTGATGCCAATAGCTTCAAGAATTGTATGCTTCAGCTCAACCTCACCGCAGTACTGAAGAAATAACTTGAATTTTGGAGTCGAACCTTCTTGTTCATATAGACTATTGCAGGAACTGTACCCGGCTCTGTCTTGCAAAGGTCTCTTCCAAATAAAGTCGAAAATTCTTGAAGCATCGCCCAAAGCGTCGTCGAAGCGACAAACTGTTTTTGATTTCGCGAACCATCATTGAGCTTAAAAATTGATTAGACAAAATCTGAAAACCTGCAATGCAATGTCGACATTTGATGAAGTGCCTCCTTGCGTTTTCTCCGCAAGATCCAGCGTACAATTTGCAGGGAGTCCACTAAGTCTTATCGACAACGACAGATCAACCGGGCGATCTGCAATCTCTCATCTCAAACAGAAAGGCGATCTGACCGCGGTGCCGCAGCTCGTGTTGCTGAACATCGTAGCCGAGTCGAAGACAGGCTTCTTCGAGAACCTAATAAAGTAGCTTTGAATAGAAAAATTAGCTACCTCTCTGAGTAGCTTCGAAGGCGAGACCTTTACAGCACATCGTCTCGCATTCAGTCCAACTACTGTCACAGATGACATCTGAAGACAACACCTACATAGTTACACAAGGAAAACACGTTACAAGAGCGCGAAGAAATGTTCTCGAAATGTTGACCCCATTTCAAAACGCTGACAATGTAACCGCGAGCGCGCGCTATCGTAGACAAGGGGGAAAGCGCCGCACACTTTTCGTGTCATCTTCAAGCCGCCGACTTATGAATTTGAGAGTGTTGCCCTTGTCTGTGTGAGCGGGTTTCGTTGACGTGGCCGTGCGAGAATCCCGTCTTGCCAAGGCGAGTGACCGTATTTGCTTCGCAGGGTGAGAGGCCATCGATTCATGCCCCTCATTGTCACGGCTCTCAGGTCGTCGCGCCTACTGCTCGGCGTCGTCTCCAAGGCTGCACCACGTCCCCTGCTCTTTCAACCACAGTGAGTCACAGGTTTCTAAGAGGAAATGCACAAGATTAGTGGCCTCATCTCTTCGGGTGAGTGAAACAAATCATGTTCTTTGGTTACCCCGTTTCATTCACTCGGCTCTGACAGATGTTGCAAGCAGTAGCGCGCAGTGAAGACCGAAATCTCCCCCCTACAGGCGTTGATGGCAGAAATATCTTCCGCAGGGGAAGCAAAATCATACCAGCGCTATTTGCTTATACCAACCAACTGGCACTGATAGCTACACGCACAGATACAAAAAAAACAGTTGACGAGAAGCATGGAAGATGAACGACGTAAAAAATACAGCCCCGTAAAAAAAAATTGCGCCGGAATAATTGGCTGCGTAGAAAGACCTTTTGCGCGTAATACGTATCGCGATCAAATTGTTGCGCGATCACTGCGAGGATGTTCGGGCGCGTGTTCAGGTGCGGCTTTGCCCGAGTGCGTTTCGCCTCTCTTAGTGGCAGTGCGACGGCTTCCTCACGAGCAGACATGGCCTCGAAAGGCGCTGTTGTAAGGCGATTTGATAACATCACCAAGTCACTCCAAGACGAACGCGAGGTTGACTTCTTTTTCGATCTCATTCTTTTTTTAGTATCGCGGTCTTGAGTTGTCAAATGGACTCCGCGTTCTCCTTGTGCATGACCCGAAAGCTGAGAAGGCCGCTGCTTCAATGGATGTCGCCGTGGGTCATCTTTCCGATCCGTGGGAACTTCCAGGACTCGCTCATTTTTGCGAGGCATGGTTTTGTGTGTTCACATGAGATTTCTTCAGCATATGCTCTTTCTTGGAACAGCAAAATATCCGTCAGAGAACGAGTATAGCCGCTTTCTTTCGGCGAACGCAGGAGGTTCCAATGCCTACACGTCGACGGATCATACAAATTATCACTTCGATGTGAAGCCGTCTCAGATGGAGGTTTTTTGGCCATTGTTAGCCGTAACAGTTTTTAGGGAGCTCTTGACCGCTTTGTGCAATTCTTTCTTTGCCCTCAATTCACCGAGTCAGCCACCGAGAGAGAAGTGTGTGCTGTGGATTCTGAGCACTCGAACAACCTGAAAAATGACAGCTGGAGACTTCTGCAACTCGACAGGCATTCTTGAATCATCTGCTAAGTGGTGGTATTCAGAGCACAGTCTCGTCCGGGCCATGACTACGGCAAGTTTGGTACGGGCAACAAGCAGACGCTACTTATTGACGCGAAAGAGAAAGGTCTCGAGCCTCGGGATGCTCTTCTTGAATTTCATCAGAAGAATTATTCGTCGAATATGTCAGTTGTTTAAGGCAGGGGTTGAAGTGGTTGTTTAGCATGACGTGCGTTGTCGTATCTCCGTCGACTCTTGATGATATGGAAGAGCTACTCGACAATCTCAAATTCGTTGAAATTGAGAATAAGAATGTTGAGAGGCGTATTTGGTCGGAAAGCCCACTTGGCCCAGAGCAGCTTGGAAAGCGCATTGAGGTAAAACATTTGCAGCGCTTTTCAATCTTCAGGTTGTACCCATCAATGACGTTCGCCACCTCACGCTCATGTTCCCGATCCCAGATCTTCGTCAAGAATACCGTAGCCAGCCATGTCATTACATCTCTCATCTCATTGGGCACGAAGGACCGGGCTCGCTGCTTTCGGAGTTGAAGCGACGTGGCTGGGTGACGTCTCTCTCCGCCGGGAACAGAAATGCCGCAAACGGAATCGGCTTCTTCAACATCGATGTCGATCTCTCTCCTCGTACATTTTCTCGCTTTATACATATTATCTGTTTCTAGAGGGTCTTGAACATATCGAAGAAATTGTGGAATTGATGTTTGCCGAAATAGGAATGATTATCAAGGCTGAACCACAGCAGTGGATTCAAGACGAGCTAGCAAAACTGTACGAAATCAAGTTTCGTTTCAAGGTAAGCCAAGGAAACTATCCAATCTTGTTTTTGTCTCTTAGGACCGTGAGAGCCCGCAAAGTTTCGCGACTGGTATTGCTCCAGAGTTGCAGTATCTTCCATTTGAAGACATTCTCTCGGCTCCATTTGTTATCGACCGGTTTGAACCAGGTTCACTTTCTTGTGCCACATATTTTAACGGATTTAGAGAGAATCCGGGAAATTCTTGGACTTTTGACGCCAAGAAACATGAACTATCGTGTTGTGGCGAAAAAGTTTGAGAAGCAAGAAGGCAACATTCACGAACCAGTTTATGGTACGGAGCACAGGATAATTTCTCTCGATGAGGCATGCCCTTCTTCGAAATATTGACTCGTTGTGTTTTAGTCACAATTGCAGCGCTACGAGAAGGCCATGGAAAATCCACCATCATCGCTACACTTGCCCGAACCGAATGAGTACATCCCGACGAAGTTCGACCTAAAGCCGCGTGAGAGTGTTGCATCGTAAGTGAATTAGAACAGATTGTCGAAGAGTTCAGAGCAACTCCGCGAGTTCTCCATGATGATGTCTGGTCTCGCGTTTGGTTTGTTCAGGACAATGAATTTAAAATGCCAAAACTGTACACGAAGATTGAGGTGAGTTTGCCGTCTTATCAGCTTACGTGAGTCTAGATTTCCTTGCCTTTGGTCAACAATGATCCTCTGAGTACGGTACTATCCATTCTCTATCACGCATGCTTCCAAGTAAGATCTTTTTAGAGATTTACATTTAGTGTAGGATGCAACAGCCGAGGAAACGTACAATCCCCATCTTGCTGGGTTGACTCATTCTCTTGGCACTTCTCTCAAAGGAATGTCAATAAAGGTTTGAGATAAGCTAAGGTTGTAGTTGTCTTTAGGTTCGCGGGTATGATGAGAAGCAGCGATTGTTCGTGAAACACATTATCGAGCGTCTCGTTCAGTTCAAACTTGGTTTGATCGCTTCGTCGTCCGTTGTTATTTGTAGATCCTCTGCGCTTCGAAGTGATCAAAGAGACAATGCGTCGATCATTCCGAAACTTCTCTCATCAGCAACCATACGCTCTCTCGCAACACTTTCACTCTCTTCTGCTCTCCGAGGGACAATGGAGCAAGGAGCAGCTTCTCGCCGTCAGCGAAGGTACCGGCGATCTTAATTCTCTTATGAAATGCTTCAGACATCACCCCGGCCGACGTGGAAGCTTTCATTCCGATTCTTCTGAAGGCTTTTCATGTTGAAGTTCTTGTTCACGGGAATGCCACGGAGGAGGTGCGTGATGTCGCAAACCAAAACCGTAGTATTTAGGAAGCATTGGGCATTTCGGCGGACGTAGTTTCCACTCTTCGAAACGCTCATAAGGGCACGCGACCGTTGTATTCAAATGAGCTCGTCCTTCTCAGAGAGTTCATGTTGCCTGATGGTGCGTCATTCGAGATTTGTTTAATCTTGCTTCAGGGACGAGCTATCTCTATCGTCACCATCAGAAAACTCATGCAAATAGTTGTCTTGACACCATCTACCAGATTGGTGTTCAAAAGCCGCGCGACAATGTTCTCCTCGATCTTCTCGTTCAAATCATTCACGAACCCGCTTTCAACGTTCTTCGAACCAATGAACAGCTAGGTATGTAGGAGATCGATTCTTCCATTTCAGGCTATCTCGTGCATACCTCGGCCTACCGTATCAACGGCACGCAGGCCCTCACATTCATCGTACAAGGTCAGCACACACCAGAGCATATGGACAGTCGAGTCGAGGCTTTCCTTCACGGCGCTTTGGTGAGTTCTCTTATGGTGTATTATGGTGTTCCTAGACGACGATCGAAGAGATGTCGACCGAGGAGTTTTCAAATCATGTGGAGGCGCTTGCAACCAAGAAGCTGGAGAAGCCGAAGACGATGTCTGCTCGCAGCGATCGTCACTGGACCGAGATCGATAGGAGAGTCTATCACTTCAACCGAGGTTAGTCTTTTGCAAACATATCAACTAGCTTTTTTAGCGGAAGATGAGGTGGCTTTGCTGCGAACGCTCCAGAAAGAAGAACTTGTCGAGTTCTTCAAAGAGCGAGTTCTTGAAGATGGTGAACGTCGACGGAAAATCGCTGTCTTCGTTTACGCAAATACTGAAACGCCCGAGGTCGTCGAGGCGCGACTCGCAGCCGGAGGTGACACTGGAGCTCAGGTGAAGATCCTCTTCCTTCTTGACAAGAGAATTTTCAGAAATCTCAGGTAGTGACGGATATGGAGGAGCTGCGCAACTCACTGGCGCTGTACCCGCATCCGCGACCCGAGATGGTGCTGCCCTCAGCAGGAGCGCCCATTCTGCCGAAGGGCGATTCCCCGTCAGATCCCAAGTCTAAGTACTGATTATTGACTCTGTGAGTTCCCAGTGATAAGAAAGACGTTGTTGACGTTGATGATCTTGTTTTATGCATAGGAATCCGGTTTAGGTCATAAAACTCTTCTATAATATGTGACTATACAGAAGATGAGAGTTATTCGGAGGTATTGGGAAAGTGTTCAATAGAGAAGTACTTTTCGTTGAGGGTAGCGAGACGGCACTCGCCTTGTCGACTTGTAAGCACGAAGCCCGTGGACGGCCAATGGGCTGCTAGGTGAATGACTCCTTCGAGGACGAAGGCCGCGTCGAGCGTCTCCGAGGCGGTGAGGCGCACGCTTTGCAAGGGGCGTCCCTCATTCCACTCCTGCAATGCGCCAACTCACGGTCACACGCTCGCCGCCAAAGGAAAGAAAGATGGAGGCGGTGATCAGAAAGGGAAGAGAGACGGACCTGGAGAAGAGCGCGCACACCTCGCGAGGACACCGTCGAGCCCTCGTCCACTAACAGCGCCGTGGCACACAATTCTGAGAGGGAAGCATCGTCGAGACCGATGCAAGCAGCGCCTCTCTCACGAGAAGTGAGACTGTCGAGGTCGAGAAAGCTGAGAGCTTGGAGGAAAGACAAAGGAGAACTCACGAGGCCTTCTTTACCGTGGCCAGGGCGAAGAAGGAAGCATCGAAGTGCTGAGAAGAGACGCCTCTCAGAGTGTTGAAGGACAACTCCGAAGCATCAGAGACTCTGACAAGCGAGTGGAGCGTCGTCGCTGGGACACGCTCGATGGAGCAGAAGTGAACAACGAGGTGATTCACACTCACGGAACATTCCTCGAGGCAACGGACAAGACCCTCGAGGGAAGAGTCGAGGTGCATCTGTCACATTACAGTATGCCCCCATTAGAGAGGAAACCTCGAAAAGCTCGAGTAGACGGACGTGGGAGTAGCGAATAGTGCGAGAGAGAGTCTCGAGTAGACAAGAAGGCAATGCTGTAGAAGAGCGAGGAAAGGAGAACTTTCGTCGTTTCTTATCTTCACGAAGAAGAAAGAGTGAGACGTGGTCATCATCCTGAAGAAGTCTTTGAAGAGAAGGGGAGAGGAACCTGCGAGATGAGAACCTTGTTGATGTTCCTTCGGGGAAGACGCTCCTCGTTGTCCGCCACCAAAGCAAAGAAACGAGAAGAAAGAGCCCGAACTCGGAGTTCCACTGGCAGGGCGAAGAAGGGGAAAGACCCCTCTCGCCTTCTCTCTGCATCAGGGGCAATCTTCCTTGCCGGTTCCTGAACTTGTCTTTCTTCTCTCGAAGAGAGAGACACCTCGACGAGGCACGTTGCCGATCGCTTGCGAGATCGTCGGTCGAGGAGAGGAGCCACGAGTTGAGAGGAGGCGAGCAGCATCCTGCAAAGGTTCTTCTTAGAGAGAGATCAAGAGAACATGGAAAAAACACGTGTCGAGAGGAGAAGAGAATCGATGGCTCGCGGAGTCCTCTCACGGACCTTCTCGAGGGAGAGACTGGAGGCGTGGGGAGAGGGCGGGAGGCGCCGCCGGGTCAGCGAGTCGCCGCTGCACACCTCGACCCGCCTCCTCCTCGAGGCTCGCTCCTCCTTCACTCCAATTCACACTTTGGAAGGAGGACTGAAGAAGGGAAGACGAGAGGACAAGAGGAGGGGAGAGGGAATTCCTCTCCTCCCGGGACTCGCGCTATCGCCACGATCGCCGGCATGAAGAAGGCCCTCGGAGCATCGGGCGAGACATCAATCTGAGAAGGGACAGCCGCGGCGCCATCCCTCAGAGGGGACAAAGGGACACGCGTCAGGAGACTTCCCATCCACTCCCTCTTCCCCCTTTTGCCTGAAGTGAGGAAGCTGGGCGAGGCGGTGTCGGCGCCTCCTTTTCGGGTCTTTGTGGTTGCTGTTCCCAGACTCGCCAAAGGAAGATGGATCTCTCCTCGCAGCTCCACTCGATTTACGGGCTTCTGTACTCGGACATTTACGAGGCGGCATCCCCC